>JASCZI010000437.1:21214-42106 GCA_036250425.1 Stylosanthes scabra
TCACTTCTCATTATTGATGTATTATGAGCATTTCCAAGCAACAGTTTTGCAGCTTCGTCGAGGGAAATCATTTCAATCTGAAGAATGATGGATGGAAATTTGGACATTAAAAAGTCAATGGATAATAACAATAATAATAAAACAAAAAAAAAGTTAACCAATGCCATGAATGATCATCCAAAACATCAAAATTAAACTCTTACAAAACTCACATTAGAGCAGACAAAGAGCTTGACAAAATTTTGAGTAAGAAGCGCCAGAGATTTTTCCCTTCTGTTTTCTGCCCAAAAAATGTAAATAAATAAGTAAAGTTGCAAATTTATAGCAGTAGTGTCAGTCTCAAGATCACCGTATCCCATTAATAACAACACATTATATGAGCTTGTTCGGGAATATGTCAACACCAAATAAATAATCCAACTCTTAACAAAAACAAGATTACCAATGCTGAACTGAAGTATGTTCGTATTCAATAATTATAACTCCAAAAATTCTGCCAAATATATAATTAACTGAAACAAAACAAAACAAAAAAAAGAGAAAAAGATACCAGGCTTCAAAGATTTGATAAGTGAGGAATTGGGATTTGATTTGTCATTCTGACTTCCAGTACTGGGATTTGACATTATTTCTTCATCGTCCTCATCATCTGACAACTATCAAACAAATTCATATGCTAAGTAGGAAGCTGGAATAAACTACCACTATAAAACCATCAAATATTTTAACGATAATAATTTTAACAATGTATGTGTAAAATAACTTGACACTCATTAAATAAGTAATTTGCTAAGTTCTGTTGAACATTTTGTATACTTTTATGATCTAATTAATTTAATGAATATCGAGTTTATTTATGTCTTTCATAATTAAAGTTGTCGGCATTTAAAATCTTCATAGCAAAAGATTATGTAATATGGAATAAAATGAAAATAAAAATAACATCAAGAAAAATTCTACTTACTTTTGCAATTTCATTATCACCATCAAAACCATAGGGATTCTCTCTCAAACCCTCGTCCTGAAAAGAACAAAAAAAAAAGGTTAGGAACCGATCATTAATATCCGAGTAATACTACACTTATAAGTTCTTTTACCAACGTTAATCCAATCTCAACAAAAATAATTATCGCCACATTCGCTCACCCCTCACTCAAATACTATGGTTGGACTTAGTTTGACCAAAAAAAAAATTGTACGGTTTAGGGGGTTGGACATTAATGCAGTTAGCTTTATATTTTTTTAGAAACAGAACATCCAAAATAAAAAAAAAAAAAAACATCCAATTTAAGTTGTGGATAGCAAAGCTCTTTTTCTTAACATAATGCTACACATCCTAGCAATTTCACAAACCAAGCTCAACCAAGTAATTGTTCCTCACTCTCACCACCACACGCGCGTTCACTTTCTGCATAATTCACGCCGCCTTCTCCTTCTTCTTCTGCAACCCCTCCTCCTTATTCTTCTTGCTGCTGCCCTTGTTATCGTCGTTGCAGCCGCCATCATTATCGTCGTCGTCGTTGTCGTCGCCATCATTGTCTTCGTCACTGTCGTCTTTTTCTTTTTCTTTCTCTTCTTCGTCCTCTTCTTCATTTTCTTCTTCGTCCTCTTCTTCTTCCTCCTCCATTGTTTACATTGTTGCTGTTGTTAGTGTTGTCGGTGTCGTTGTTGTTGTTAATGAAAAACTGAATTGGATATTCTAGAAAAACAGAAACGAATTTTGAATGAAAACAGAAACGGATTTTGAATTAAAAATGAATTGGATTTTCACGAAAACAGAAACAGATTTTTATGAAAAACAGAAACGAATTTTCATATAAAAACTGAATTGGATTTTTACGAAAACAGAAAATAGAAACGGATTTGCATGAAAACAGAAACGGATTTGATAATAAACCCACCCATGCCTAGGCGTGGTCTTGTTTAGCTCCAGGGTGATGTTGTTCACGCCTAAGCGTGACTTTGGGTCATAAAAACAAAAACGGATTTTGAATGAAAACATAAACGGATTTGAATTAAAACATAAACAGAATTTCATATAAAAACTGAATTGGATTTTCATGAAAATAGAAATGAATTTTGAATAAAAATATAAACGGATTTTGAATAAAAACAGAAACGGATTTTCATGAAAACGGAAATGAATTTTCTTTTCTTCTTCTTCATCCTCCTTCTCTTCCTTTACATTGATTCATATTCATTCACATTCGTACAATTTCAGCGTCAAAATACACGATTATTTCACTGGTTTAAACTCTAAACCAGCTACAAAATGTAACTTGATTTTCAAAATCCTATGTAATCTGTTATGTTGCAGCAGGAGATTCAAAATCGGTTGCCATATTGTGAATAACTGAGCGAAAAATGAGGAAAAAGGTCGTGCAGAAGAAATCGAAAAAGAAGGAGGAGGACAGTAACGAAAGGAAGAAGAAGAAAGAGCGAAGAAGGAAGAAGAAATGTGTGATGGGTGTGTTAATCATCACCGTCATCGTCTTCTTCCTGTGCAGAGAAGAAGAAAAATATGCTAATAAAAATGAGAAATGTGTGTGAATGTGTGAAGCTTGGTTGGACTTGGTTGGCAAAATCACTTGATTGTGTATAATTATTGTTTTCTTAATATCTAACTCCCAAGATAAACAAGCACAAATAATAATAATAAAAATAAATTGCATTTAACACAGTGATACAAATTTTAGTTTTTTTTAAATAATAATAAAAAAAAATTTATTAGTGAAAATTCAATTTGGAAATTAGGGATAAATGACCTTGAGGTCTTCTAAAGCCCCAGGAATAGCAGCAAAGCCTTTCCAAGTATACTGATTCTTGGCTTTTCTAGAAAGCACCTGCAACAACTCAACCATCATCAAACCAAACAAAACAAGAAACACAAATTAACTTTGTTTCCAAAACATAACTAAACAAAGTAATAAATAAATAAACAAGAAACCTCACCCCGACACTCTCCAAGACGTTCACTATATCATAGATCCGCCGCCTCTCAACACCTGAAAATGTTGCCACCAGGAAAGAATATTTAAAAATTGAAGAACAACAATTAGAAATTAGAAATTAATTAGGAATTAGGAAGGGTTTATATACCTAATCGAGCTGCTGCATCGTCGAGGCCGATCGAGTGGACGGTGTCCTTATTATACAATTTCAAGAAACTGCATCCGAACAAAATTAGCAAATAATAATTTGAAATAGAGGGAAGGAGCGAGCAGGTGTATGTAAGAAGAAGAAAAGAAATGAGTTTGAAGAAAGAGGGGGAAAAATGGAATACTTGGTGCACAAGAGGCCGAGGGATTTCTGCTTACGATTGTAGGAGTGGTGGCGTGAAGAGGGATCCATGGTTGGCGTTGGTGTATGTGTTGGGGAAGACATGGATCTGAAGACAGAGAGCGAGATAGAGAAAAGAGTTAAGTGGGGAAGGATGAATGATGAGATGGAGGAGAAAGGAGGGAATTGGCGGGGCTGTGATTTTGGAACATGCCCTATGTGCTTTCTTTGTTTTTCTGCTTTGCCATTTTTTTTTTTTTTTGTCGTTATTTCAAAGTTTTAACAAGCGGGAACTTTTTCAGTTTTCACCGTGTATGACTATGAATTGTCCGCCGGTATCCTATATAAATTTTAGAAATAATATTAAATTTATTCTTAGCTGTTAAATTAATCTATTAAAAAATTAATTCACTTTATATTCGCGTTTTAATTCATAAAATTATCCGAACTCTAAAACATTACTTAAAACTTTTAAGTTATCATCTGACCTAATTTTATCATAAGTCATAATTTTACTCAACGCAATCACTACTTCAATTTTCAATCCACCACCATCCACAATTTCTCGCTATCACCCATAACCACCATAACACAACAATGTCAGTAAAAATTGTAGCGTGACACTACTATAATAATACATTTTAAAACACTCGTATGCTCAGTCCAAAAAAAAGAAAAAAACACTTGTATACCATTGATGAAGCTTTAACAAATAAATAGTGACAATTGACCTATACAGTGACCTATGCGGTGATTTCAAGTGGGTTGGTGAAGTTGGTGAAGATGTGAAGTTTGTGAAAGCCACTATTAATATTGGTGTTTCTCGGAAAAGAAAGTTAATAAAAGAACAAACAAATTAGGAATAAAAACCTCCTGAAATTGAAAAACCTTCTTCTTGCATCATTTAAACAATTTTGGCGAAGATGTGAAACCAATCATAATGTCAAATAGTGAAGAAAGTAACAACAGGTTCACGCCAAAGTAACAAGAAATAACTTATTGGTATGTGTATCACATTAATGATTTCAAGATTCTTTAATTTATACTTGTAAGTCGGATTACCACATTTAATTTATTAACTATAGAGTTGGAGTGTACGAAAACCATTAATGGTGTTAGTCTTTCTTGGAAAAGAGTGTTTGAATTTATTTCCAAAATTAATGGGAGGATTTGAGGTCAAGAGTCAAAATAGTTGTTATGGTAGTTACTGGGTGGTGGTGAGGAATTTTTATGTAGGTGAGGCTGGAGATTGGAAATAATGGTTGATTGGAGTAAAATTTGGATTTGAAATAAGGTTAAAAAACTATGAATAATTTTTATGATTTGGTTAGGTTTGTCAATCAAAATCTATCTTTTATCTATCGATTAATACATGAAAAAAAAGCTATCACTAGCCTGAATAGCGACAAATGGAGCAGTTAGATAGTAGACAAGTGTCTAGAGTCCAGACAATTAAAAAAGAACATTACCCACAAGGTTTCTTAGTTAACCAATGAAAATTTGATTTCTATGTATGTTATCAATTAAATAGTAACAATACATGGTGGATAAAAGATTTATATATAATAAAGTTCATAAAACAAATTGCCATAACTCAAAGTTAAATATATAATTCAAAATGGAGTGAGGAGTTGTATCTGAAGCTCATTTGGAACTTGCTTTCCTTCTGGTTATTCTCTGAACTCTCTCTTTCAAGTCTTGCTTCCTCACTTTTCCTTCAAATACTGTCTTTTGCTTTCTTAGCCTGCTTCAACTTCGTAGTAAGCCAATAATGGCAGGATTGGGCCACACTTTTGATGAAGTGCATCCATCCAAGTATGGTTTAGAGTTCAATGTTTATGTCATACGTATCTAGGAGGTTCTTGCAAAGTTTAACCCTAATAAGATATAAAGTTTCGAAGTGGTTGTTCAAGATCATAAGGTATCAATTTTTTTTAAAAAAAAATTTGAACCATTTTGGATGGGATCAATGAACAAATGAGGTGTATCTAATATGTTTGTGGCTTTTGTTGAATGCATTGTGAGGATAGATAATCCATGTTGATTTTGGTAAGGGCTTGGTAAAAAAAATGGAGGCCTCACGTGCATGAGTTCAAGATGTATAGGATGATAAGTCTCATGGTGGTTGATCCGAGGATGAGTCTGAAACTCAAGACCATTCCATGTGCTTGGTATCTGACATTCTCACACAAAATAAAAGTGGAGCTTTGGATCCTCCTATCTTTCCATGTAACCCTTTTCATTTCAGAAGTGTACCTAAAATTTTGAATGATCAAGTTGTCTTTGAAAGCGACACGTTTGGTATGTAAACAAAAGAAGCCGTTCATATAAATATATAAATTCTCATTCTTCTACATCATATGTATACTCATGCTACGATTTTGGTAGATTTCACTGGGGAGGTGGTTGGTAAAGCGGACCCTAGAGATGTGGTCACAAGCTTTAGAAGGGAAACAAAACGAATGGTTATTGTTCTCCAGGATACACAATATGATTTTAATATTATGTCTTCCAAAATTATAGTATCATTTTTATCTTAGGTTGGCTCTAAAAACATAGCTGTTAAATTTGTGCAGGAACCAAAGGATCAACTGTAATTTGTTTGGGAAGATGGTTGAACAAATTGTTCCACATCTGCAGAACAATGTTCCAGAACCTCTCATTGTCATTCTCCAATACTTCAAGGTTTCAAGATGGAATGGTAAGTAAACAGAATTAGTGTTCTCTTGGGATTCATCTTAATGATAGTTTTTTATATAATTTATTTCTTCAAGCAAGACATTACTTTAGAGCAACTTTGATTTATCAAAGATGCATATTAACCTTCCGTTGGAATCAGTGACTGCATTCAGGGAAAGGTTGGTGGATGATGGGTCAAGATTGTCTGGTAGAATTAGCCAATTGGATTCGGATGGAGCTTTTAATGGTGCAGACGAGATTGTGAAAGGAAAGGCCAATGTCCAGACCATTAGAGGAGGTTTACGAAGCAACAAAGGTGTTGTCAATTGATTTGGAATTTTTTTTCAAGGTTATAGACATCTTTGAAAGATAGGTGCAGTGATTTTTTTTTATATAAAATTTGAGACATTTGTTCGTTCCAAGAAGTGTATACCTGGATAGCTGCGAAGATAGTTTCTTTGAACATCGGCAACACTGGTTAGTACTACAGAGCATGCATTGGTTGTCACAAGAAGGTCGACAGATTTGCGAAAAACATACTTTTGTCAAACCATATGCAAGTGAGATACCAGGAACTTGCCACAAGGTATTAACCTAAAAATATATTGTCAAATAGTAATGACAGGTTAGAAGATTAGTATGAGTTAATTTAAGCAATGGTAAGTTAGCAAAGTTAGTGGTCTATTGGAATTGATCACATCGATAGTTTCTTATAGAGTTTATTTCATCAAGCAGGGTATTAACCAAACAAACTATTCTCAAATAGTCATCACATGTTAAAATATTAGTGTGCAGATTGTTAAGTGTTTATGTTTTCTTGTATTTCCTAAACTTAACTGGAGTAGTAGATGATAGACTGATAAACTCATTTTTAATGGTTTATTTTGTGTTATATTTGAGTAATTTATCAAGCCAAACTCACTTAATTGCTTGTGAATGATTGCATTTGTGAATTTTTGCTCAAATAGGACTTGAATACTGAATACATGCATTTTTAGCCATAATTTGCTATAGCTTTATTGAATTCACATTGCATTCAATGACTTGATTGGTTTCTTCAAGTGTTTCAGGCCTAAATAAATTGTAATTGGAGTGGAAGTGGCTAAAGAGAACTTAAGGAGTGAAGAATTCATGAAGATAAGTCAAAATGAGCATTCTGGACACCCATGCCCACGCACACGCAGTCTATGCACACGCACATAACCCTAGAGCATCAGAGAATTCAATTCGGCCAATGTGTGCGCGCACACACCTCACATGTGCGCACGCACGAGTCCCTGGAATTACGAAGGATTCAATTTGGTAAATGTGTGCGCACACACACCTCACCTGTGCGCACGGACATGAAGCTTAACAACATTTTTTAATGAAGGCTAAAATTAAAATTTCGAATAAAAGACCCAAGGCTTAATCTCTTGAAGGGCCCCAATATTGAATTATGAAGGGGGAATAGCAAAAACAGAAAGGGAGAGCCATACATTAGGAAATTAGTCTAGTTTTTGTATTTTTAGAGAGTTTTTAGAGAGAAACACTTTCTCTCTCATTTTCTCACTTGTTCATATATTTTTCTTTTCATTTCCAATAACATACTCATACCCACTTGTAGATTTTAGTGATTTAATGTTTGATTATTGATACTCTTGCTTAATTAATGCAATTATTACTTGTTTCTTCTATCAAGCATCTCTAGTTTCTCATTTTTCTAAGAGCAGCTCCAATGATTCCAAGAATGAGTTCCCATTTACTGTATTGTCAGTAAAAGTTGGGACTCAAGCGTTGAGTGGAGATGATTTGAAGCCCTGCTCACTTTTCGAGGAGGAAGAGTCCCTCTGAGCAGGGACTCAAAAAGTGGGGCTATGTGTCTTGAAAAAAATAATAAATGAGTAAAAATTAGATAAAACATAATAAAATAATAATAATACTTTTATTTTAATTATATATGTAATAGCGTTACAAATTAATTAAAATTTGAATTATATATTACATATTTTGCTTGTTATTTATAAAGTTAGTAATTTTTTTTGTATATTAATTTTTTTATAATAGTAAGTTATTTTTTGAACTAAAATATTTTTTTATTTTTGAAATTAAAAAAAATTATACTTTTATTTTAATTATATAGGTAATAATATTACAAATTAGTTAAAATTAGAATTATATATTATATATTGTTGTTGTTATTTATAAAGTTAGTATTTTCTCGTATATTAATTATTTTATAATAGTAATTTATTTTTTAATTCATAAATTTTAATAATATTACTAGTTATTTATGAAATTATTAATTTTTCTTGTATATTAATTATTTTATATTTTATAATAGCAATTTACTTTTTAATTTACGAATTTTGATAATATTAGTAAAAGATAATTTAATAATTATATTAATCTATTTTAATTTTAATTAATTAAATAAGTGAGAGCATAATAGGAATCAAAGTCAATTCCTTCCATTGGAGAAGAGAAGGAAGATTTGAGTTCCTATTTACTGTTTATGACGCAAAAGCTGATGTGAAATTATTTTTTATGACAAGTGAGCCATAAACAGAAACTGGGTTGAGTTCCCTACTGGAAATGGTCTAATCTCTTGCTATTTGGGATTTTGTGTTCTTGCTGAAAATTATTGATATATTGATTCTATTGATGATCTATTGTTGAATTATGTTTGTTGATGATTATATTGTTGATCTTGACTATTGGGTATCTTAGATTGTTAATTTCTATGGTAATTTATTATGTTGATTTACTATACACACCAAGTGTTTAATGTTTTTCTTCCTATGAATATGAAGTAGTGTTCTACATTGTTGGTCATTGGTTGAAGTGTGAATGACCTTGAGTTATTAATCCCTAACAATTGAACGCGGTAGAGAAGTAGATTAATCTGGTATCCATTAACGCTAAGCTTTTGCTAGTGATGAATTGGTCTTCACCCATAGAACTTGGTGGATTATCCTTGTTCTCCAATGACTTAGACTTTTCGCATTAGTAAGTAGCTTAGCACTTATGGAT
Organism: Stylosanthes scabra; assembly: GCA_036250425.1. Classification (NCBI taxonomy): domain Eukaryota; kingdom Viridiplantae; phylum Streptophyta; class Magnoliopsida; order Fabales; family Fabaceae; genus Stylosanthes; species Stylosanthes scabra. The sequence goes on from JASCZI010000437.1 coordinate 30,185, forward strand.
TGGGATTAAACCCTCCCACTTGACTAATTTCTCTAGTGGAAATTGACAAAGTGGGATTGATTCTCTATGTGACAACCATTCACAATCGAGATTAGTGGTGTTGATAGAGACATGTTACACTCCAACTCAAGATCAAGAACTTTCATTTCTTGCAACATAAGTTATCTCTCTTTTTGCTTTAGTTTGTAGCCATTGAACCTTGCAACCCCCATTATTTCTCAACCAATTGCAAACCAATCTTTCAAATCCAAAGGAGAACGATTAGGGTGCAATTCTCTCGGTATCTTTTTTGTTGCAATCTTGTGACAATTTTATAAATCTTGACAAGCTCCTCGACGCACCGGTTGGGACTATACTTTTAACAGATTTTCATAACTTGATTATTCTAACTGGTCTAAGAGGGCGCGTCATAGACCCTTTTAATGGTATTCATGTTATTTTGGACTTGGTCATGGAATGTAGTTTATTTCAATATGCATCAGAAGCAACGAATGGCAACTAAATTGAATTATGTATTTTTGATACCAAATTATATTAAGTATAAAATATAACAAGGGAATTATTACAATTAGAAGAAATACAGATCAATGATTTTGGTAATTGGACAAGTTTTTTTACATATGAGATGATATTGCCTTGGCAGGAATTGGAACCATGGATATTTAATGTGATTTGAGTAATTGAGTAATGTGAACGGAAATTGAGAATGTGGATGGAATTTGGAATTAGTATAATGGATATTTAAATTTTGAATAAAGAGTTGCAAAATCAAAAGACATTCTAAAGTAATTTTACAGAATAAAGAGAACATGTATATGAATAATGCAGCCAGTACCTATAAAGTTAATATTTTTTTTGTCTCCCTAATATCAAATTTGTTGAGATGAAAGGGTTGAAAAATATCTAAAGTCTGGCAAGCAGATCCCAACTGGATCAGAACTAATTCTTATTGCAAAGCAGGTAACTGAACGAATCTAAAGAATGTGCATATAATGATCCTATAAAATGTGCAGTTTAATTTGTTGTGAATAAATTACCAGATCCAAACTTAAGGGGAACGAAATCAAATTTCATATTGTTATGTGCAAAATTTTTGGTTTGTTCAATGTCTGAACCAGATACAGATCTAATAACCTATAAGAAAACAGATTAGTGACTAATGAAAATGAATAAAGTGGCTACTCTGAATTAGATTGTATATGGGGATCAAAATGGATGACCTCATTTTCTTTGGAGTATAGAACAAGTTATACTTATAATGACTGATCTAAAAACTATTGTGAGTGTAGGAATGAGCAAATAGATTAATGACTAATGGAAATAATATCAAATAAAGTAATTTTCATTGATAAAAATTGAAATAAGGATCTCATATTAGTCTTGAGTAGAATTGAAGGGATGGGAACTATAGTAGATTCATGCATTGAACAAATCAAAACATTTTGCATATCAGAATATCAAATCAGATGAATAAATGGGTTTTAGTTGGACTGAATTGAATTGTAGGTAAGTGGATCACCTCCCATTTATTGGAGGGGCAACACATTATTAAAAGGAGTTTTTAAAAGGCCAAGAGATGAGGATGTTTTTGTTTATCAGCCACTGATGGTAGCTAGACTTGCAGCGACATAGCTTGAAAACATTTTATGATGTGACGAATAGAAGAACTACACAATTCTAAAATACAATGCAAAGAAGGTTCATATATCTTGAAATCCAGCAGCTCTTGACATATATATTAGGTGGGCAATAGGATGGAAGGATCCCAGTGCAGGGCAAGAAAAGAATGAGAAATAAGCAAGTATAAGTAATGTGTAAAACATATTATTCTCTTAGTGTAATTTGAGAATTATAATTATGAAGTATATTGAATGCATCAATACTAAATGTGTAGAATTCATATGTTTATAATATTAAAAATTAGGAGTAAGGGATTAAGATTTCCATGTAAATCTATCTCTATCAACTCCCCTATAAGTTGGATTGGATAGAAGTTGTTAGACTCAATGAATGAGGTCATTGGTCAAGGAGTGGAGAAAGCAATCCATGTTACCAAGGAGTTAAGCACTTTTTAAGAATGATGCTCTGCAATCCATTTTTTTTTGTCATGATTGGTAATTTAAAAAGGTTTTGTAGATAGGCGAAAATTTCGGGTAATAGATTGTTTTGGAGATATTGTTGTTAATATTTTAGGATAATAATATGTAGCCATTAAATAAGAAAGAATGGCAAAGTGTAATTAGCCAATAATACTTTCAGTGAGAGCGCATGTAATTGTATAAATGACATTAAAAAATAAACTGACACAAACGACATTCACTCTTAATTGCCGTAAAAATCAGTTAAATATTCTATATCATAAAATCCTTCATCTTCAATCTTGTTTTCAAATTACACTCTCAAATCTTCATAAAACTAATTTTAAAAAATCCAAAATATCCAAATATTATTATAAATAAAAAATGCACACCGGGTGCAAACTTGATATGAGTATGGCTATAACAAACTAGGAAATGAGTAACCATGCAACGTTGGGTGACACCATTGTAACTAACTTGGGATAGGTGTCAAACGATCCACAATTCGAGGGCCTCAGAAGAAGCAAAAGTGAGAGAACAAATAGCAAGAGGCTGGAGGGATTCAGCCATTAGTGTATTGTGGTATCTTCCTCGTTTCTGATTTCTCTTCTTCTACATCCTTTCTCTCTTCTGTGTTCACTGAATTCTTATCTGCTGCTACATCTTCTATCTCCTTCTTCTTGCTCATTCTTCTTTCTCACTCTTGGTTCTTCTCTTTTGATCTATACTTCTTTTCTTCTCAAGTTCTATACTCTCTGCTACTCTTGATTCTACAGATGTTGATCTTACTTGCTTTATCTCTATTATGTTTCTTACTTCAAATTATTAAGATGAACTTCCATTCTCTCTTTTCTTGCAGCTCACGTTACTCATGAGCTTTCTTTCTTTCTGTAATTACTGCAATTTTGGGACTATCTCTGTAATTCTGCTTGGGTTTTGATTCATTATACATACCACTACACTATTCAGCTTATATTCTGGTCTTCACCCTATCATTTGGTGCTTTCATTGTGCCATGGCTGAGAATACCAGATTCAAAACAATGGAAGCTGAGATCAAACGTTTGGGTCAGCGTATAGAGGAGGCTTCTGATGAGAATCGCGTAGAACGTGCAAGAGCAACGGAGGCTACCAGCCTCAAGTTCGATGCCATCCAATCTTCGTTAACTCAGATCATCCAAGAATAATCTCGTTCTCGTTCACCAAAGATGAATTTCTCACCTGGTTCGAACTCTGGTATAGGGGTGGAGAATATGAACCGCTTGGCTCAACATAGCAGAGTCAAATTTGATCTTCCAAAATTTGATGGGTCAGAGGCCTTGGCTTGGATTTTTTCCATGGATCAGTACTTTGAATTCTTCAAAGTCCCTGAAGAGGAACAAATGGGCATAGCTGCGATTCACATGGCGGGTCCGGCAATTCCGTGGTTTCAGATGTCATAGAGATCGGCGCAGTTTCGTTCTTGGACACAGCTGAAGCGAGCAATTGAGCTTGAATTCGGACCTTCACTCTTCGAATCTCCCAGGGAACTTCTCTTCAAACTTCAGCAACAAGGTACGGTTAGTGAGTATTATGCTACCTTTGTGGCTTTAGCAAATCGCTCTCATATTGATCCTCCTGAAGCGTTGCGCGATTGTTTTACTGGGGGTTTAAGGGCTGATATTCGTAGAGAGGTTAAGGCACATTGCCCTCCCTCACTGATGCGTGCCTTGTCCTTAGCTAGAATGCATGAGGAGAAATTTGCTTCTATTCCCAGAAACACATATTCCAACTCCCAATCTCATTCATTCAACAATGCCTCACAGGGAGTTCAGCCTCAACGCAGCTTACCAAAGAGTTCACTACCCCCTTTGCTGCCTAGTCCTCAACCTCGTACAGCTTTACCACAGCCCAAGAACCCAGTAAAGAGGTTGTCCACTGCTGAAATGCAGAGTCGAAGGGAAAAAGGACTATGCTACTGGTGTGATGAGAAATTCTCAGCTTCTCATCGTTGTCCTAACAAACAATACTTACAGCTGCAACTTGAGATAGATGAGGAACCAGACTTGGATATAGGAGTCATGGATAATTCTACTGATGACTTGACTTTGGAAACATTGGAACAGGAGGTTTTGGCACACCATCTATCTTACAATGCCATGAATTGCATGAGGGGCCCAGCCATGATGCGTTTTAATGCTACTATAAAGGGTCATGAGATTCAAACCCTTTTGGATAATGGAAGCTCTGATTGTTTTATCCAGCCTAGGATTGCTAAGTTTCTAAACTTACCAATTGAACCAGCTTCTGGCATCAAAGTCATGGTAGGCAATTTTCAAATACTACCAGTAGAAGGGGTGATTCCGAGTTTGGATGTCACTATTTCAGGAAACACCATAAAGATACCTGAGGTGTTTGTGCTCCATGTTGCTGGTGGAGAATTAGTGATTGGATCCAACTGGCTCGAGTCCTTGAAAACTCATATAGCAGATTATGATTCTTCCTTTTTGAGAATTCTGCAGGAAGGCAAATTTATTACTCTCCAAGGCTATAATCATTACCATCTTTGCAGGCACAATTCCATCATATTAGGCGTATGATCTCTACAGATGCTGTGGCTGAAATGTTCACTTTGGAGGTGCAATCTACTACAACACAACTTCCCAGGAGTCTTGATTTGCCACCTACTATGGATCCTACCTTAAAACAAGTATTGCTGCTTTTTGAGAGGGTCTTCAGCATCCCTGTGGGTCTGCCACCTCAGAGGACCCAGGATCATAGTATTCCTTTAATTGCTGGTGCTGAACCAGTAAAGGCAAGGCCCTACCGTTACCCTCATCACTTGAAGACTCAAATTGAGACCATGGTATCGGATATGTTGAAAGAGGGTATTATACAACCAAGTAAGAGCCCCTTTTCCTCACCAATCTTTTTGGTTAAGAAGAAAGATGGTACTTGGAGGTTTTGTACAGATTATAGAGCCTTAAATGCTATCACTGTGAAGGATGGATTCCCAATTCCTACAGTGGATGAGTTGCTTGATGAGTTATTTGGGGCAAATGTGTTTACAAAGCTTGATTTAAGATCCGGTTATCACCAGATTTTGGTCAATCCTGCTGATAGATGCAAGATTGCATTCCGTACTCACCAGGGTCTTTATGAATGGCTAGTGATGCCATTCGGCCTCACCAATGCCCCTGCAACCTTTCAGAGCTTAATGAATGATGTGTTCAAACCTTACCTTAGGAAGTTTGTGCTGGTTTTCTTTGATGATATATTAATATACAGTGATGGATTCACTAAACATCTTGAGCATTTGGAATTGGTTTTAAGACTGTTGCAGCAAGAGTCCTTGTATGCCAAGATGTCCAAATGTGTTTTTGCTTCGAATACAGTTGATTACTTAGGACACACAATCATGGGAGGTGGTGTTCATATGGAACTAGCTAAAGTACAGGCAATTTGGGATTGGCCTCAACCAGGAAATATTAAACAATTAAGAGGATTTCTTGGCCTTACGGGTTATTATAGGCGCTTCATCAAGAACTATGCCTCAATTGCTGCACCTTAGACAGATATGCTGAAGAAAGATGCTTTCTATTGGACAGCTGAGGGCACACAAGCTTTCAAACAGCTTCAAGATGCCATATGTTCCAAACCAGTATTGCAGCTGCCAAACTTCAAGTTGCCATTTGAAGTTGAAACTGATGCCCCAGGTATGGGAGTAGGAGCTGTGTTGTTACAAGAGAAACATCCAATAGCATTTTTCTCTAAGAAGTTACCTTCATCCTTGCAGAAGCAATCTGCTTATGTTAGAGAATTCTATGCAATTACAGAAGCATTGGCCAAGTTTAGACATTATTTACTAGGGAAGAAATTTGTCCTTCGTACTGATCATCAAAGTCTTAAGGCCCTCCTTGAACAAGACTTGCATACTCCAGAGCAGCACAAGTGGTTACACAAGCTGTTAGGATATGACTTCGAAATTCACTACAAATCGGGTAGAGATAATGTAGCTGCTGATGCCCTTTCGAGAAGTTTTTCTGGTGCTTGGTCTGCTCCCCGAGCTGATTGGTTGAATCAAGTGAGAAGTGATGTGGCTCAACATCCTGAATGGAGTGTGATTATGGAGAAATGCAGAAATCACACTTTGGAGGATTTGAATTATTTGGTCCATAATGATCTATTATTGTGGCGAAATAGATTGGTCATTCCTCCAAATAGTACTCTCATTCGGAAGATTTTGCATGAGTACCATGATAGTGTATTGGAGGTCATGCGGGTATTGCAAAAACTGTGGAGAGAATCTGCTCTATCTTCTATTGGCCTCAGATGCAGAAGGACATTAGACAATATGTTCTCAATTGTTGTACCTGTCATCAAGCCAAAGTGGACACTAAGGCCCCTGAAGGGTTATTGAAGCCATTACCAATACCAACCCAAGTTTGGGAGGACATCGCCATGGATTTCATCACTTCATTACCAAATTCTGCAGGTTACTGAGTCATCATGGTTGTAGTGGATAGACTCACTAAGTATGCTCATTTCTTTCCACTGAAACAAGACTTCAATAGTAAGACAGTGGCTGAGACATTCATCAGCAACATAGTTAAGCTCCATGGATTTCCAAAATCCATTGTATCTGATCGTGACAAAGTTTTTATTAGTAAGTTTTGGCAGCATCTCTTTCGCAGCCAAGGTACCACACTTGCCATGAGTTCGGCTTATCATCTACAGACGGATGGGCAGAGTAAAGTCTGTAATAGAACACTTGAGATGTACCTCCGTTGTTTCTGTTCTGAAAATCCAAAGCGTTGGGTTAGTATTCTGCCATGGGCAGAATTTGGTATAATTCCACTTGGCACAGCAGCATCAAAATGCCTCCCTTCAAAGGACTTTATGGAAGAGAGCCCCTTTCCATAGCCAGGTATGAATTTGCAGCCCAAGATGATTCTTCGTAGCAAGAATTATTGGAGGATCGTGATCATATCTTAGAGGCCCTGAAGTTCAATCTGAACAGCTCTCAACAATATATGAAGGACAATGCTGACAAACACAGAAGGCATTATGAATTCAATGAAGGAGATTTGGTGTTGGTGAAGTTACAACCGTATCGACAGCACTCTGTGGCATTGAGAAAGCATCAGAAGATTGGATTGAGATATTTCGGTCCCTTTGCAATTGTCAAGAAACTTAGTGAAGTGGCTTACCGTTTGGAGTTGCCACCTGAAGCTCGTATCCACAATGTATTTCATATTTCTGCTCTTAAACCATTTAGAGGTGATAGAAACCAGCAATACTTTCCTCTGCCTTTGACTACTATGGATGTTGGACTAGTGCTAGAACCATCTAAAATTCTGCAAACTCGAACAATCAGGAGGGGTGATCAAGAGGTTCATCAATGCTTAGTGCAGTGGGGCCAAGATGGGTTGCAAGATACTTCTGGGAAGACTCAGTTCAGTTCTTCAAGTTGTTTCCGGAATTCAACCTTGAGGACAAAGTTGTTCTTGAAGGGGAGAGTAATGATATGAGTATGGCTATAACAAACCAGGAAATGAGTAACCATGCAACGTTGGGTGACACCATTGTAACTAACTTGGGACAGGTGTCAAACGATCCACAATTTGAGGGCCTTATAAGAAGCAAAAGGGAGAGAACAAATAGCAAGAGGCTAGAGGGATTCAGCCATTAGTGTATTGTGGTATCTTCCTCGTCTCTGATTTCTCTTCTTCTACATCCTTTCTCTCTTCTGTTTCACTGAATTCTTATCTGCTGCTACATCTTCTATCTCCTTCTTCTTGCTCATTCTTCTTTCTTACTCTTGGTTCTTCTCTTCTGATCTATACTTCTTTTCTTCTCAGGTTCTATACTCTCTGCTACTCTTGATTCTACAGATGCTGATCTTACCTGCTTCATCTCTATTGTGTTTCTTACTTCAAATTATTAAGATGAACTTCCATTCTCTCTTTTCTTGCAGCTCACGTTACTCATGAGCTTTCTTTCTTTCTGTAATTACTGCAATTTTGGGACTATCTCTGTAATTCTGCTCGGGTTTTGATTCATTATACATACCACTACACTATTCAACTTATATTCTGGTCTTCACCCTATCAAAACTTCAAATCCCAAACATTATTTTTCTAAGCCCAAATCCCCATATCACTTATTGTTATATTGTCTTATTTCAAAATTCAAATTTTTTTAAATTCAAATTAAACACATATTATTTATTTTTAATTTCTATTTTCTAATGGAACCAAAGTACCTATATTTTGATTAAAACATAATTTTTTTTGGGTGATAGATATTAAACTGTTACTAAGATGTTATTTATCTTGTTATCTAGATAACTGGAATCTTCCATCTCCCCCTCTTTTTCTTAATGCACCCATTAGATTTTTTTACGAATGTTATTTGTAAGTTCGAAAATATCGAATGTTATTTGTTAATTATACTTCAATTGGTATTTCTAATGGTATTTATGTATATATCTTGGTTGATGAATTTTTATAAAATTTTAGTTGTGTTTAAAAATTCTTATTGTCATGCTTGTTTTTATTCAATTACTGATTGTGAAATTACAAAAAATAATATATATGTACTATAATAATAAAACATTATATGGAAATGGGAAAAATTAATTGAAAAATTCATTAATTATGGATGTTATATGATAAAAGTTATATATATATAAAATCATGGACGTTATATAATAGAATTTATATAGAGGTTACGTATATAAAATTATACATGTTATATGATAAAATTATGTGTAACATAATGAAATTTATTTTAATATTCTTAAAAACTCTATCAAATGTTTTTCAATCTTAAAATGAAAAAAAAAAACATTAAATTTCTTCTATTATTAATATTCTTTTTAAAAAAATTTATTCATCAATAAAAAGTTTCTATAAAATTCAAACATTTTATTTCTAAGAAAACACTAAACTCATAGTTATTATTACTATTTAAATTTCTAATTCAATACACGTAATTTAATAGCACTAATATTTATGTTAAAGAAATAAAACAAAATCACAATCAATAAGACGACGGCATATAAGGGAATCCAATTAATGAATCAAAAATACAGTAACTAAGGGATATAATATTAGAGGTGCATAAATAATATATTGTTAATGTTGCAGAAACGTGGATAATTTTCAATACAAATCAATTCTATGAGTTTTACTATTATAGTAATTCCCAGGATAGATTGGATGAGGCACAATCAACTCCCACTTAAACCCGGTCTCCTTAGACAGAATTTTATTAACAATAAAATTCCTAGGAAAGGCCGGAGGAGAGAGACCAGTCTCACTAATTCCAACCTCCTTAGACAGAACTACTACCACAGTATTACTTTACAAATATTTCTACCTAATAACCCACTAACAATATATATTGAATACTAAACAAAATAATACAGATAAATAAACAAATAACAATAAAATAGAGAAAGGAAAGAACACACCAATTGATAACGGAGTTCGGCCAAATTTTGCCTACGTCTCCGGTCAGCACTACTTTTAGCTGATCCCTTTAATATGTGAATATAGAAGAGATACAATTGTTTGGGATGATTTAAACTAAAGGATTTGAATCCTTTATATAAGGGGCTAAACCCCCTTCCTATACTTGTTTCCATCGATGTGGGGCAAATATGTGCCACCACCATCGAACTTCACAAATCTCTACCTTGGCACATATTTAGACTATACCAAACGAATATAGTGCTGACTCAAACCAAATCATATGTGCAGGATGTTGACCAAGTCTAAACAACTTCTAAACTTGGCTGACGTCTCCACCTTAGTCATCATATCTGTAGGATTCTCTGAAGTATACATCTTCTGGAGCAAAATCTCCTTTTCTTCTAGAATCTCTCGCACAAAGTGATAGCGAACATCTACGTGCTTCGTTCTTACATGATGAACTTGGTTCTTCGCTAACTGAATAGCGCTCCAACTGTCACAAAACACCTCTATGGGCTTCTGACCAACTCCCAAGTCTCCAAGCAATCCTTGAAGCCAAATCGTCTCTTTTACAGCTCCTGTCACTGCCATGCACTCTGCCTCCATTGTGGACAAAACTACCGTTGGCTGTAAAGTAGACTTCCAACTGACTGGTGCCTTTGCTAGAGTAAACAAGTATCCAGTCATCAATCTTCGCATATCCAAATCTCCTTCATAATCGGAATCACAATATCCAACTATGCCTTGACTAAGGGAACCATCCTGCTCAAATACCAATCCAATATCTGCAGTATCTTGAATATACCACAGAATCCATTTGACAACTTGCCAATAACCTTTACAAAGATCATGCATACGCCTGCTAACAACTTCAACTGCCTGAGCAATGTCAAGCCTTAAACATACCGATGCGTACACCAGCTACCAACTGAGTATTTGATCACCAACACCGCCGCATCAAACTGCGAAACACGCCATCCGGATCTCCATTGCCGGAAAGTCTTTCGATGCTTCACATAAATACTCCTAATCAAGAAACTGATCAACCACTGAATCTTCAGTTTCTCTACTTTACTTGTGTACATTTGGCCCATCACAAATTTATTCAACTTGCACACTCCATCTTCTTTTTCAGCAATTTCAAACCCATCTGGCTGAGTCCTATTGATTTCCCCATCTAATTCACCGTGTACAAACGCGGTCTTCACATCAAGTTGAGCTAGCTCCAAATTCAACTGTGCTACCAAGGTCAACAAAATTCTAATGGAGGAATACTTCACAACTGGAGAAAATATCTTATTGATGTCAATTCCTTCCTTCTGAGCATAGCCTTCAGCTACCAACCTTGCCTTGTAGCGATCATCATCTTTAGGAAATCCTTCTTTCTTGGTAAACACCAATTTGCATCCAATTGCCTTCTTCTCCTTCGGTAGTTGTACCAATTGCCACGTTCTGTTCTTCTGAAGAGATTGCTTCTCTTCTACCATGGCTTCCTTCCATCTTTCTTTTTCTAAACTTTCAGCTACTTCACGAAAGGTGGATGTAACTTCTTCAACTACTGGAAGTCCAAAAGCTACCGTGTCGACAAATTTAGCAGGCTTACGAATTTGTCGTCTTGGTTTGATAACTGCAATTACCTCTGACTGCTGTAAGGTGATTCCATGTGAATCATCTTCTCCATCTGACTCCTCTTCGGCCATAGAAGAGTCGGTAGGTGTGCTACTAACTGGGTTAACAACTAGCTGCTTGAACTCCACCTTCTTTGGTGTATGCTCCACCTGCTTAGGAGTACCATCAGCTTCTTCTTTTTCTGCCTTCAACATAGTCGATTCATCACATGAAACATCTCTGCTGACTATGATCTTCTTTGTTTCGAGACACCAAAGACGGTATCCTTTCACTCCAGAACTAAATCCCATAAAGAGGGCCTTCTTAGCTCGTGGATCCAACTTTGATTCGGTTACATCATAATATGCAATCGAACCAAATATACGCAAAGAATCATAATTAGTTGCATGTTTTCCCGACCATACCTCCAAAGGTGTTCTATTGTTGATTGCAGATGATGGCAAGCGGTTAATAAGATGTTGTGCATATCTCACAGCCTCAGCCCAAAACTGTCTGCCTAACCCAGCATTAGACAGCATGCACCGAACTTTCTCCACCAATGTCTTGTTCATGCGCTCTGCCACCCCATTTTGTTGTGGTGTATGTCTGACTGTGAAGTGTCGAACAATACCATACTTCTGGCAAACCTCCTGGAATGGATCTCTTTTGTATTTTCCACCATTGTCTGATCGGAGAACTTTGATCTTCCTTCCTGTCTGGTTCTCAACTTTGGCTTTCCAACCAAGGAAAATCCCAAGCACTTCATCCTTAGTCTTCATC
>JASCZI010000438.1:8451-43535 GCA_036250425.1 Stylosanthes scabra
TTAGGAATTGGCCCACGGTTTTCTATATAGTATTTGATGGTATTCTAACTAACATATTCCATAGTTATATCTAGGTGAGTTTATATATATTAGGATAATGCTATTTGAACAAGTGGTTTTGGCCAACTAAATATAATCAAGTAATTTATTTTTATGTTAAATAAAATATTATTTTGATGTTAAATAGTATAAAAAATTACATCTAAATAAAATTCTATTTGACATTAAAATAGTCTTCTATTTAACATAAAAATAAATTACTTGATTAATAGCCCTCATTAATTGATTTCTAGTCATCTCTTAAGTGACAATTATTTTGCTAGGTAGAGTTTGATTTTATAAAGCGAAAATAGTTTGTAAAAAAAAATTGAGTAGTTAATCATTGTTAAGTTATTTGGCTCAATTAATTATTTATATACTACAAGTTATTATTATTATTAATAAAAAGAAGTAATTCTTTAGCTAGCTCAGATTAATTATTCATATGATAATTATAGATAAATTATAGTTTTAGATATGTAGTCAATTAACGATTTTATTCATCATCATGAAGCTAGTATCACTGTTTTGGATGATATATTTTTTATTATTTCAAATGATTTATTTTTTATTATTTTAAATAATTTATCTTTCATTATTTCGAATAATGATCAATTTTTTACTATTTGTATAATCAATTTTCATGTGAAATTACTTAATTATTAATTGATATTCTATTTATTATTTGCCACTTCTCTTTAAATATATATGACATAAATTAAACATGAACTTGCCATTGGCGAAACATTAGTATATATCTTTTTGTCTAGTGTTAGTTGATAGCATAATATTATAATAATGGTTTAGTTGCAAATATATATACGCATGTGCATGAAAAACGTAAAGTAGATGAAACCCAAACTAAACAATGATTAATTAATTGATACATAGTTTTGTCTTCATTAGGCGTTAATTTTTTGGAGGTTTAATAATAATGCTCTAAATTCTCATGCATGAACCATTTTTCTTTCTTCTGTACCTAATAAGTGCATTGCATGAGTGGACAAATGAATTAATAGAATTCACGCGGATTTTCAATATTTGATTAAATGGGCAAATAAATTCAAGTTAGCTGAAAAATTTTCTGAAATAAAATAAAAGAAATTTTTATTTTTAAAAAAAAATAAAGTAACATTAAATATTGAGATTTAACTTTTTTTTAGTATTTTATATTAAATTTACCCATTTAATTAGCATATTAGCAAATTCTTTTTTTAAATGGGCGAACTTAATTCTTTTTGAGAAATTCAAAGTAAGTTGGCCACATTATTAGACAAATTTGCCATTGCCTTATATTAAACGGGCGAACTTGTCATTGTACAAAATTTGCCAATTAATTAATATTTTTTATAATAGAAAAGTTTGCCATAATAATTATTTCCTAGGGCCAAATCAACCCATTTTTTTAATGGTTGATTTCAAAATATTTCAAAAAATAATATTAAATTATTATTTATTAATTAAGTAAGTAATGTAATAACAATTCTATTTATACGTTAAAATAAGCAATAAAAATTAGTCATAAGTAGATAATATTAAATAAAATACAAAATATATATTAAAATGAGTTAAATTACACATATATTTTATATTTAATATATATTATATATCGATAATTAATTTTAGTGGCTAATTTTTATGTACACTTAACATAAATAACTCGTACTGTATATATATACGTTCTCTACAAGTTTCTAGCAAAATTATTGGTTGATTCCATACATAGTATGTGTAGTAATAATTAGTGCATGTATGGTGTTCAAATTAAAGCGAATCTATCCAGATTGAATCTCCATGCTTCCACACTCAAGATTGCAAGATTGTCAATTACTTTTGTGGACCCATCAAATCTAATCTAAGCTCAGCACATTATATAATTAAACTAAGATCAGATATGCCTCCTGCAATTTTGCAACTTGCAACTCTACTGTCAAAATCATCACAAACGGAGAGCTCTCTGGAATCTGGATCCCCACTTAGTTCAAGAACCATATATACATACACTAATTTTAAAAAATAATTCTAGACGTACACCTATTTTTTTTAATCAAGTTATTATTATTTATGTGCTCATTGTTTATGCGCGCACTGTTCACTTAAAACGAACATAAAATTTATATGTACAATGAACATATTCTTATAATTGACATGAACACGTTTTAAAACATGTTCGTTTGCTTTTAAATTTTCTGTTCGTTCTAGTAGTAATATTCTGTTCGTGCGCGTGTAAGGTGAAAGTGAGCAAAATTCACTTTGTTGAAGGAAAGAGGTGTATACATGTAGCATAATTGAATTTTAAATACCTAAAAATCTTGTGAATAATTTAATTAAATTATAACTAAAATAAAAAGTACAATTAATTGTTAATTATAATAAAAGTTTCGTATATTTCACAATTATATATATTCCTTGAATTATTATGTATCAAGGTGACTTATTGAATAGTAATAAAATGATGTATTGGTTATGATTATGTCAATTTTTAGTTGATTAAGCTCCCTTAAACATAGGTCACATGCTCTCATTGGACTGACCAATCCCCAAATCTTATTACCATATCTTTAATTAATTTGGCTAAGATTTGATGTACTAAACAACAAAAGAAGTTGAAGAAGATTTTCTCTATAGCTTTTCTATATTGTTCTTAAGAGGACTAGAAGGACATTATAATTGACTTGGAATAAGATTATTGCCTCAGAACATAAATAAATAAAATTTATAACACATATATTTTATAACATTAAGCAGCCTGTATGCAAACATTATTTAAATAATTTTATAATTGATTATTATTATTATTATTATTATTATTATTATTATTATTATTATTATTATACCCCCCAAATGAAAAATATCTACTCCAAAATTTCTAGATTGATGATGGTGTCATCACACAAATGATTTCTTATTAGTGAGTATATATATGATGTCAAGGTCTTGAACTAACCCCTTTTTCAAGCTTTCCTTTTTGCATTATGATTGGTGGTTAAGCTATAAATGACCTAAAAATCCTGTTATTATGTTCACCAATGCATTAATATATAAGTCAACTAAATATTTAATAATTTGAACTATAATAAAGAAATTGCATAGTTGATTTTGAATTTTTGAACAATTTCATTTTTCTTGCGTGGATTCATGAAGTTTATAGATAGACCTATTGTTTATAAAACGTTTGGTCGGTAGTATTATTAAAACAACACTTTTTTTTATTGTTGTTAAAAATTAAGGAATTCGGAAAATGATGATCACATTCAAAGATCATCATCATACTATAAATCTATAATGTAAATAGTTTAATTTGATATAAATATTAGCGGTGGTTGATTCTGCAATTTAAATCCTATGAAATTAATATCGGTACATAACACAATTCAAGTGATCGAGAATTGCTTTCTTATATGAAAAAAGTGACCACGATAATTAAGGAATTGCCACAGTTGTTTTGCGGCGGTTCTTAATGAACTTGTTAAAAATAAATTGATTTTCATTTAACCGGTTACACATCAGCGATTCAAACAGATGAATCACATCCCTCCATGGTGTACCATAAGTGCTGCTGTATCACACAAGAGTCTCCTTCTTTTAGTAATTAATTCTAAAAGTTTTTTGAAAGATATTTGAATCAAAGACAAATAAGTAGTTTAAACTCTTTCGGCATGCTTTCTACTTCACCAAATCAACCCAACATTTAATACATAAAGTGTTATTAATTATATATATAGAAATTGGTATAATATGTAACTTGTGTATTATTTTAAATGATTTAAATTAAATTATTAATATTTTTATTAAAATATCTTATTAAATTATGGTTTATAATTTATGTATTATTTATAAAAAATATTTTGTTAATCATAAAAATTGAACTCCTCTATTTCGTGGCAGTTTTAAGGAAACCGCTGTTAAATATGGTAAACCGACGCAATGCAAATGTTGTCCATTTATTGATGGTTAATTAATATTTTGTGGGGAAGTAGATTATTATCTGAATTATTAATTTATTATGAAAAAATATAGGTGATCAATGATTTTCTAACTAATAAATTAGTCAACAAAAAATAGAATATTTATAACTATTGTTTATAAAATATCCATAATGAAAGTTATAGAACATCCGAAACCTAAAAGAACCATCAGTCAACTTTGTATTTTTTTTAGAAATAGAACATCTAATTTAAATTATTAGTTGGTGTTAATTGAATTTTTATTATTTATTATTTATTCAACAATTCTATTTGCACGCCAAAATCAGCCACTAAAATCAGCCACCAGTGTATAATACGCATTAAAATATTAAATACATACTAAAAATGAGTTAATCACATATATATTTTATATTCCAATATACAGATGGTTGATTTTAGTAGTTGATTTTAGTGCGCATATATATATATATATACGATTATATACGATGCAATGATCAACAGATTAAAATAATAGATATTAAATGAAATAGATTATTCTGGATTTCTTTCATCATTGTCATCACGATCATGTTTCTTTTGTTCTCTGAATGAAATACAACTAACCGTGGTTTCAATGTTGGTCTTGGACTCTTGGTTTGGGTATAACAAGCAATTAATTATTGGATGATATAATTGTAAATCAATTATTTATGAAGAAGATACAGAGGGATCAGCATTTATTTTTAATAATATAAAAAACATATGTGGGCGGGGGAAAAAAAAAGGTATGACGGCAAATTATTATTAGCAGAATATCTTGTGTTTTCGTGACTTACTTTACACTTTTTTCACCAAGTTATAACACTTATTTATTGAGATTAGATTAGCTATAGCCTAGTACTTAATATTGAAATTTTCAATATATCTATTGGTATTTAATAATTTTTAAAAGAATTTCTCTAATTAAAGTAATTTTAACAAATTTTTTTTAAAACACTTATTACTAAAACGAACCTTAAATTTAAACATTATGAGGAATTTTGACTATAAAAATGAGATTTTAATTCCCTTAAAAATGATAAGAAATTTTAAGTTCCTCCTCTCTACCTCATTTCAAAATGCATTTATATACATTAATTAACAATTGAGACTAATAAGAGAAAGTAGCAGCAAACACTTTTTGTCAATATTATTAGTCAAAATTTTGTATCAATACTTTATTTTTATACTATTAAAATTTATGATATAGGAGTTTGTTTGGCAAGTTTTAGTCTAAAATAATAATTTTTTTTGTTAATGCACCATTGTTCCTAATAAATAATAAAATCAACTACATATTTTATGAATAAAGGTAATTTAACTATTTTTCTCCAAATAAAGCATTTTACAAATACAAAAAAAAAATTGAGTTAAATTAAGCAGAGTATATCGGATTTTCTTCATCATTGTGATGATTATGTTTGCCATAATATTGGTTCTTCTTGTTTGGGTATAATAGACAATTGTGCCATACTCATCAAACTTGCAAAATCAATATATGCCTTAATTAATTATAAAGATACAAGAGATTTCTTTATGAATAACACATTCCAAACTCATCCTCCTTGTCACATTCACATTACAACCATTTTAGATTGATGGGTAAAGACAACTATAAGTTTAGTATTGTCCAATCAAATCTGTATGGCTAGTTAGTTAATCAGGTGATGATATTTATGAAATTTAATCAACCTAGAAATATTATTACTGCATTCAATTAATTTTTTTTTTTTTGAAAAGTTTATGATTTAGAGATTTGAAATTTATAATTTAGGTTTAAAATTTAGAATAAAAAATATTTTTTAAAAATATTGTCTAATATTAATCGGAAAAAATTTGGGTTGAACATATGTATTAATATATTTTAGATGATTTATATTTTTTGTTATTTCGGATGATCTCTTTTTTATCATTTTAAAAAAACTGTTTTTTAACATTTTAGATTATCAATATTCTACTATTTCAAAAGATAAGTTTTTGCTCACTATTGACTAATTATCAATTGGTTACTTAATTCTACCAATAATGTAAAGTCACATGTATTGAAAGGGAACAAGTTTTGAGTAATTAGTAAAATGATATGAAGCACAAAATTGACACGTATATGTTGGAGGAATCAAATATTTAGTTTGGTAAGAAATATGTGAGGTATAGATGCCAAACATCTTTCTCAAGAAAGAAATTGTTGTTGCCCCAAGCAGAGTTTTGTCGCTGGATCTTATCATATATTCATGAAGGTAATCATGATTCATGACCCATGAAGCTCATCATTCATGCAACAATGTCAACGTCAAAGGCAATGCATGTGAATCATTGTTAATCTCCCTCACTTCTTGCTCTAACCACACCACATATACATGCATGCTGCCTATGGCACTTCATTTAATTCAATCCAATTTATATCCATGCAATTATATGATTTTTTTTTAGCCATTGGATTTGGAAGTTGAATAACTTTTTTAAGTAGTAAGAATTTAAAAATTAATTAATGCTTTTTTTTTTTATCAGCAAGTAGAGATGAATACTATCTGGTAGCTATAGGAAATTCTTTAGCTGATGTAGCAATCCAATATCCGATCAATGATCTATGTAAAAATCTTTGGATAAAAGATAAATATATCCTTGACTTTTTTAAAAATTGGATAAAAATATCCTTTATTTTGCCAAAATACACATATGTCCCCAACTTTTGAGAAAAGTAGACAATACTATCCCTTCGATGGTCTAACTCACGTGTGACCGTTATGAATGTGTGTGATGTGGCTAGTCAATGGTGCTTAGCTGACCATAACAGAGCCACGCTGTAAAGACCAGGCCCGTAATGAACATTAGATAGCAAAACGAAGTCGTTACTCCTCTTTTACATGAACCGTTCGAAATGAGAGTTTCATTCTTCTAAAGGAATCGACTTTCGTTTTGCTGTTTAATGTCAATTACGGGCCTGATCTGTACAGCGTAGCTTCGTTACAGCCAACTAGACACAGTTGACATCTACATCACATGTCTTTATAACGGTCACACATGAGTAAGATCATCAAATGGGTAGTATTGTCCACTTTTCTCGAAGATTAGAGGCATATATGTATTTCGGCAAAATGGGTGATATTTTTGTCCAATTTTTAAAAAATTAAAGGTATATTTATCTTTTATCCAAAATCTTTTATACCGGAAATAAACACAATTGTAAATATTACCATAGTTCACCATAAAACAAAAATTAATCATTACTAGATGTCTAGATTATTAGTTTTCTAATGCCTCAAAATGCGTTAGTATAAGTAGATATTAAACAAAACAAAAAATTATAGTACCAATGCTCACATTATCTTTGAGTTCGCCAAGTTAAAGACAAATTTGTCATAAATTTGAGCTCTGTATACACGAATTTGTATTCGTGTAATATTTACTTAACCAAATTGCTAAACTAACTATAAGATGAATCTAACTTAGTTATCTTTTTATTGTTTTTTTTTGTCTTATGCTAATACCGCTGTTATACGCGCATATATGCAAATGAATTATGTGATCCAACTCACAAATATGAAACCAAATTCTAATATAATAAAGTCTTGTCCCACTAGATAAGGTTAACTATATGAATCAAACGACGCTATTAAGCTCTATTAAAATCATCTCTATGGGAGACTATTTACATATAAATTTTGTTTGAGCACTTTATAGATGGTCTTCTTAGTTCTTCCTCCGCTTTTAACACATTATCCACCTTCCATCTCATTTATCCTCTTAACTAAATGTTCTGTCGACTTTTTCTCATATGACTAAACCACTTGAGACGTGATTCAACCATCTTTTTAACAATAGGTGCTCCTGTAAAACCAAATCCAAGAGGGCTCTAAAGTAGATGATAACAGAAGATATGGATTGATATAAGTCCCTCTCAATATTAGCATTTCCATGAATAAGGTAACTAATGCTAAATTGAACTCTGCGTATATAGTGCTGGTAATAATACTCAATCACCTCACCCTTTTATTGTCTTACAAATTCACAAATATGTATATATAAAAACTTATTAAATATTTATTAATAATCATACAAATTGAAAAAGGGGTATGTAAAAGGAATTAGTTTGAGGTAAGGTACAAGAACCAAAAATTACAGAACAACACTGCATCATTCAGTCAACAACATTTCTTTCCAGCTGTGAAAGAATGATCATCGGATGTTTTTTAGCTCAAACTATGATTTGGTACAACATTGGCATCAATGAATCAATGAACTGAAAGAGAAGGCCTAGAGAAGTTAATCAACCTGCCAGATGAATAGCAACAACAACCGTATTAAATTCAAGATACAAAAGCAAATAAACCTCCAATCCATAGTTATATGGAACGCAATACGTTCCGGTATGAGAACAAACACGCGGTACACTGTATGTAAAATATTTTATGTGAAAAATATACATATGGATACGCGGTACGCAGTGAATCGGGTATGCGGTACGCTGCCTAATTGGTGAATTCATGTAATTATGCTCTAATCTCGTGTGCGTAGGAGTATATAAAAATATTTCATGTGGAAAGTATACTTATGGCGTTTCGGTACGCAAATGAATAATGAATTAGTACAAGTTCATCCTTCAATATTACGGAAAAGTGAAGGTTTTAATCCTCCCATGGATGCACATATTTTGTATCGAAAAACTAAACCCTGTATTTCGGGTTAGAGACAGGATGACTCAGCTCAGTAGAAACATTGCCAGATAAACAAACACTTTTAGCAACCTTCTTACCCCCTATTTTTGGGATTTTGTGAGATGAAAACTTATGAAGAAAAAAAATAAAAAACTTTTAGCATAGCTTCAACTGCAGATTTATATTTATGCCAGTACTATTAGAAGAAACTAGAGGAAATTTACCTGTAGTATTTTTGTGTTCATTGATACCCAACCATCTCGTGCATGACCACTTATCACCCTTAATCACCGGACAACTACCTAGAAAACAAGTGTTGTATAGATACAAAGAAGCATGTAGTTGTTAGTTTATCTTCTGCAAAAGGGAAAGCTAGCTGATAAAACTAGCAGCTCAATAATACTTGAAATTAATTGCATTTTATCCTCTGAACTTTATTAATACTAGTTGATAAAGTGCAATTAACCATAATAATTAACTGTTATAATGATGATCGTGATGATCACAAAAAAAGAAACTAACCATGCAAACTTGATGGGTCTGCAGTTGCATCAGGCTTCATGCTCCAAAAAAGAAGAGCATCACCCCTCTTCGGCTTAATCGAAAGTCCTTTCTTTCCGCACTCGGAAAGCTCATTCCACCATGGCACAGAGCTGATATTACCCTTGGCAGCTGGGAACACAGTCTCACCCCCTTCTTCAACATCTGAGCTGTATCATGAAAACCAAAAATCACTCAGAAATTAACATCTGTCTTCATATCCATGAAGAATTGAATGAAGTTAAGCAGCAACTAAATCCACTCACAGGTACATCAGTACTGTAGCTATACGCTGGCCCCCATACTTTGTGTTAAATTCATCAAAAAAGTAGTCATAATGAGGCTCATACTTTTGTCCAACTTCATAGTGGAGAACTTGAAGTGCTTTACCATGCTCTATATAATATCAAAAAGGAAAAGTACAGGTAACCAATAATTTTCTAACCAACAAAAAATAGAACATCCGTAGCCACTGATTATAAAACATCTACAATGGAAGTCATAAAACATTCGAAATCTAAAGCAACCATCAGTCAATTTTATAATATTTTAGAAACAGAACATCCAAAACCTAAAAAGAGAACATCCGAAACATAAAGAAATAGAACATCCAATTTAAGTTATTGGCTGATGTTGGATTTTTATTGGTTACCTAGCATTGTTGTATCAAAATACATTGTTTATGTTATGGTTTCTTAAAATAAACCGATGAAGAACAACATACTAATTTCACCAAACAATGAAAAATCATAAAAAGAAGCATGCCATAGAAAAGGAATACATACCTACAGGTATAAAAGTATAATCAGCAATTCTCTTCTCTATATTCCTAACAATTTTATCAAGTCCTCGGTCCAGAAAAGTACCAGTGCTCGTCCTCACTCTGAATGTAAAAAGAAATTTGTTCAAATCAGGTTCGGCATCAGCGAGCGTCAAGGGAACCCGAAATAAGAAGCGGATATTTATTTCGATATCTAACCTGCTGTCTTTACTCTTTCCAGTTGTACTATCTACAACAGATGACTTCTGCATATTCGGCTTGGCTATATTGATTAGATGTTCACATTCGGCTTTGGTCTGCTCAGATTAATCAGCTAAGTTTTAGTATTAGGAAAGTGTATACATTGTAATAGTATTACATTACATTAATATTACAATAGAGGATGAACCTTAGACAATAATTTAACACACTATAGCCACATTATGTCAAAGTCAAAGTGAGATTCAGAATCCAAAAATAACATCTTCATGAGTTACAAGCACTCTTATATTACAAGAGTGATTTTTGAAACTGATTTTACAATTCCCTACTAAACAACAATAAACTAAAACCTCCCATCAACCATTACATTCCATTTTCTACACCACTTTTTTACCAATGCAAACAAGCATAAGCACATCCCAGCTAAACAAGTGGTATTGTCTTCTTAGTTGTTTTTACAATGATCTATACCAATTCATTTACACACACTAAATTGATCTCAATCTTAAGCTAGCATAAACAAAATTGTGTTCCTATAATATTCTAGCCCTGCCCATTTATGGTCAGCTCGACGGATAAACGGGCTGGCCCGTTTAATTAATTAATTAATTAATTTTTTAAAAAATAAATATAATTTTTAATTTAAAAAAATACTTTTGACAAAAAAATACATTTTTTTAGCCAAAAAATCTTAGAAAAAAAATAAAGTTTTTTAGTTGATGGATTGAATTTTCGGGTCGAATAAGATAAAATATAAGAAAAAATGTTATTTTTTAAAAAAATTAAAAAATAAATTAAATAAACAGGCAAAACCATTTAGCCCGCGGGCTAGCCTGTTTAAGTCGGATTTTTTCCGGGTTAAACGGGTTAGCCCATTTAAGTCCGATTTTTAAACGGTCCGGGTCCAGAGACAAAAGCCCGTCCGTTTAGACGGATAAACGGGTTGACCCGACGGGTTTGACCCATTTTGACGGCCCTAATTACCGCCTCGCCCCGCCTCATATACGTATATATATAATTCTGTTTGATTTTTTAAATATTTAATAATATTTAGATGGTTGTTTTGGTAATTTTAGTTTTGAAAAATCTTTCTTTTGGTTTAAAATGATTGTATTATTATCATGTTGCGAATAATTATATATTATTTGTATTTTATTAGATAATAAAAAATTTTATTGAGTAATTTAATTTAATTTACTTATGTTATAGATACTCATGAGTTTGGGTATGGGACTAAAATTTAGATACCTGTATATTTGGATTTGGGTATGTGTATTTAAATACTCGTCCCGACCTGCCCCATTGTCATCCCTATTTGTGGGCGAATTGAAAATTTAGGACAATTTTGGTGGTTAGTAAAATTGGAAAATTTTCAAGTATACTGATACTCCAATATACCTATAATCTGTAGTAACAGTTGATCTTGATTTATATATATATTTATTTCTTTTAATTAATATCAACGTTTATAAATTATAAATATATCGGTGTATCGATATACTTACAACTTTTTCGATATACTTACAACTTTTTCAGTAAAATTAAGCCGCAACAAATTACACAAATGCAAGCTAGTTCTCTCTATGTGTCTATAAATCTAAAATGTGCATCAAGTCAAACAAGTCAACTCAATCCCCAATAGGGGTGTCAACAGGGCGGGGATGCCTTCTCGCTCCCCGTCACCGCCCCCAAAATCTCTCCCTGTCTTCTTTCCATTCCTCGTAGATTTTCTATTCCCCACGAATTCCTCATTTCCCATTTCTTTTTAATAATTTTAATGGATATTTTAATAAAAATAACAAAAAATTTAAAAATTAGTACAAAAATACTAATATAGTGAAACATTATTTGAATATATCTTGTTCAAAATAATAAATTATTTAAAATTCAACATTATATTAAAAAAGAATAAAATAATACAACATAATGAGATATAAAATGACTAAACAACACATATTAGAAATTAATTAATAAGAATATTTAAGGCATTTCAAATACATCGGAAAATTTCGAAATGTATTATTACATAAAATATTACAATATATATTATCTAAATAAGAATATTTTAGGTATTTATTATTTTTCGGGAATTCGGAGACGGGGTCGGGATTCCCCGACCGAGTCTCCGCCACTGCGTGGGGAATTTTTGCCCCATCCTCGTCCGCACGGGAAAATTATCCGCCTTTGGATCCCCATTCGAGGCGTGGGGAACGCGGGGATCCCGCGACATGGGGAATTTTGACACTCCTAATCCCAATGCATATAATAATTTATAAAGATGAAAAGACTAACCAGAAAATTATGATAGATAAAAGTACGAGGCTCCCAAGAAACAACTTCAGTCCACTGTTCTCCATTTCCATCATCATCATCATCTTCGCTTCTGCAATAAAAAAAAAAAGGCGAAACAGAGAAAACGGAGTGAGGAATATATATATGAATTGAAAAGTAACGGTAGGTATGATGATGATTATGGAACGGTTACGTGGTAGTGTGGAGAGTGTTATGAGCGATGTGAGTGAGGTCGTTGGGTTTTGAAACGCGGTCGTTGGAGGAGGTGGTTGGAATGGAGAGGATTCCGAGGGCGAGGAGGATCAAAACGACGAATGTGAAGATGAGGAGTGAAGTGAGGATGGTTGAGGAGGAAGACGACGTCGTTTTGCGAGGCTGCTGGAACCTCGAGTACCTTGGCTTGGCGGCCATTATTATCGAAACTTTCAAATGATTTTGTTTTCTGTGTGCTGGGCGCTTGGGTTTCTGACACTGGGGTCATATAATTGATGACGTGTCACTCTATTCTTATTCTTTCTTTTTGGCACATATCAGATATCACTCACACTATTATGTAAAGTAATATATGGTACACTATGCTCTAGTACTACCTACCTGAACCACAAAACCACTAACCATAGAGAACACCTATATCATTGCTAAAGTTTTCAAAAGTTTTTTTTTTTTTTTTTCTTATGAGTAATGCTAGGGAGCCAACGTTAGGGAGTCATAAAAATTCATGAGTGTAATTAGGAAAATAATAGGTGGTAAAAGAAAAAAGAGAAAAGAAGAAAAATTGATATTGACTCCTATGGGTTCTGTAACGTTGGTTCCAAGACTTTTTTTTTTTAAATTATTAAAAAAAAAAAAAAACTAGGAACCAATATTAGGGAGTCAATTTGAGAACTAATGAATGTGTGAGCATCCAAAATTAAAAAGGTTAGCATTCATATAATATAAAAATTATCGTTCATAATTCCTTAGTGGCTTCCATTGGCTCTCAAGCGAAAGTTCCTTATATTTTTACTTAAAGAAAATATCAAACTATATAAAGAAAATTTAAGCGCCGATAAAATTATCCATAAAAAAATAATTTTTTACTCATAAAAAATATTCCGTTTGATAAAAATATCTAAAAGGTCTTTTAAAACTATCCAAACTGCAACATTTAGGTAGTTTTATCAAACAGATTTATTTTTTATGGATAGAAAATTTATTTTCTTATTTTATGGAACAATTTTAGTATTTTTTCTTTTATTAATTTTTTTTATTATTTAAAATTACGACAAAAATATACTTTTATTATGTTTTAAAATAATTAAAAAAATATTTTTATTTATAACAAAATTTAAAGTTAATTTTAAGTGCGAGTGAATAAAGAAGACAATGAGAGCCAATCAACTGTAATTCATATCTAAGGGGTCTTGAGATCGAATCCCTTTTAAAAAAAAAAAAAACAATGAAAATGATTTGTATGGGATTAGATAAACTTTGTTAACCAAAACTGTGGACATGTATTATTTTAAAATTTCCTTTACATAATCACATGTCTACTCTAAGACTATTCAAACGTTGACTTTCTTTAGTCACAAAAAATGTTGACTTTCTTTGAAATAAGAATCATGTAACATGAGAGGATAAATTAAAATGAAAGATAAAACTTATTTACGGTAATTTTCTTTTCTTCATTTTTTATTTCAATCAAAACATATGTTATGTTTTTTTTTTTTTTTTGTCTAAACATGTGTTATGTTTGACATAAATCACATAATTCGTGAACATTTTAATAACATAAGATATTTTTAATGCGTCATTTTTCCGTTTGTAAATATAATTAGATTATATAATAGAATTTTGTTGAACAAATCAAATTGTAGGGAATATATTTTAGGGTTTAGTTAAAGAGTACAATAAGTTTTTATTTTTAAAATTTTTAATATATTCAATGTATTAGTAATAATAATTAAGAATTTACTTTTTTCAAAAAAATTAGTAAAATATCTTCTGTATATTCTGAAATATGTTTAAAAATACAGGTTATTAAGAACTTTTGTTCTTTACAAGATATCCAATTAAACCAAAACAACTCATATGTTAGTATATTACACCATTTCATGATCAAATTGCACTAAAATGAACATTTTTATAGAATCTGTGGCATCTTTCTACGAATTTTGAATTTTTAAATAATACTAAGAATTCATGATAGAATACCATAAATTATATTCATATTGTATGAAGTTAGGGTTCCGTAGCACCTTATAACAAATTTCGTGCAATAGTTGATTTATATTTTAACTTTTGATTTTTATAATTTGAGAATAAGTATTTTTTTTTTTTTGAAATGGATGAGTGTTAGTAAGAATAATCAGTAACACATAGATAAACAACGTTTATATAAATATATAAAATATTATCAATAAATACATGAATTTATAAATATGTCCGTAACAAAAAAAAAAAAAAATACATATCTAAATATGTCCTTTAGTGTCACAGCCTATGTGACAATGAATCCTACGGCTCCTCCCCGTTGATGCTCTACAAGTGCGGGTGATGCGGGTGGAGTCAGAACATGCACAGGTGCAGGCAATGAAGGACCTGACATTTATGCTAAGGGGATGCTACTGAGAGCCATGAAAGATTGCGATGGACCAAAAAAGGCTCTGAACATCGAACTAAATATCATCAAACTTGGTCTGTATCCATCATTGGGTAGTAATATTTGGTCCATCAGATCCTGAAATCCTAGGCTATTAAGTCTCGAACTCTGAAAGGCACCCACATCACTCGGCCTGTACACATCACTGGGCAGTAATATATTCTTCTCACATGAATTCTACCATTTTTTAACAATAGGTGGTCCTATGAAACCAAATCCTACTAGGGCTCTAAAGTAGATAATGCCAAAAGATATGGATTGATAAAAAAAGGAGTACAAAGAAAAACCTTTTAACAAAAAGAAAAGTTTAAGTTGACTAAGTGATCAAATTACTAGTCTAATTAAGCATGTCTCAATGTCAAAAGTTCGAATTCTCACCTAATATATGCAATAACTCATTGAGAAAAAAAATAAAAAATAGATACTTTACAAAAAGCCACATTCCATCCTATAACATAAATCATTCTTCACAATGAGCATAAACCACAAACATTTTTGTAACATAAGTCCCTCTAAATATTAGCATTTCCATGAATAAGGTAACAAAAGGTAAATTGAACTTTCCGTATATAGTGTTGGTAATAATACTCAATCAATATATTATTGTCTTACAAATTCACAAACATGTATATAAAAAACTTAAATAATATTTACCAATAATCATACAATTGAGAAAGGGGTATGTGAAAGGAATTAGTTTGAGGTAAGGTACGAGAACAAAAAATTACAGAAGAACATTGCATCATTCAGTCAACAACAATTCTTTCAAGCCGTGAACACATGATCATCGAATGTTTTTAGCTCAAAATATGATTTGGTACAACATTCGGATCAATGAACTAAGATAGAAGGCCTAAGAAGTTAATCAACCTGCCAGATGAACAGCAACAACAACCATACTAAATTCAAGATACAAAAGAAAATAAACCTCAAATCCATAGTTACATGGAAACTAGAGGAAATTCACCTGTAGTATATTTAATCTGTTTTGTATTCATTGATACGCATCCATTTGGTGCATGACCACTTATCACCCTTAATCACCGGACAACCACCTAGAAAAAGAGTGTTGTATAGAAACAAAGAAGCATGTAGTTGTTAGTTTATCTTCTGCAAAAAGGGAAAGCTAGTTGATAAGACTAGCAGCTAAATAATACTTGAAATTAATTGCATTTTATCCTCCGAACTTTATTGATGTACAAATGGACCCTCCAAACTTTCCTAAATGTGCAATTTGACCGTGTTGACTATTTTCTAACAATTCTTAACAAAATTTAGAATATCAAAGTTGCATAACATGAAAAGTTCAGGGAAGGGATTTCCACATAACCAAAAGTTCAAACCAGTATATAACTATATACAGTGCACTTATAGAAAGTTAGGGACTAAAGTGCAAATGGGATAAAGTGCAGGGAATAAAGTGCAATTAACCAATAACCATAATCTTTAACCATTATGATGATGATCATAAAAAGAGAAACTAACCATGCAAACTTGATGGGTCTAAAGTTGCATCAGGCTTCATGCTCCAAAAAAGAAGAGCATCACCCCTCTTCGGCTTAATCGAAAGTCCTTTCTTTCCACACTCAGAAAGCTCATTCCACCATGGCACAGAGCTGATATTACCCTTTGCAGCTGGGAACACAGTCTCACCCCCTTCTTCAACATCTGAGCTGTATCATGAAAACCAAAAAGCACTCGGCATTAACATCTGCCTTCATATCCATGAAGAATTGAAGTTAAGAAGTAACCAAATTCACTTACAGGTACATCAGTACTGTAGCTATACGCTGGCCCCCGTTCTTTGTGTTAAATTCATCCAAAAAGTAATCAAAATGAGGCTCATACTTTTGTCCAACTTCATAGTGGAGAACTTGAAGTCCTTCACCATGCTCTATATAATATGAAAAAACATTGTTTATGTTATGGTTTCTTAAAATACACCGAGGAAGAACAACATACTAATTTCACCAAACAATGAAAAATCATAAAAAAGAAGCAGGCCATAGAAAAGGAATACATACCTACAGGTATAAAAGTATAATCAGCAATTCTCTTCTCTATATTCCTAACAATTTTATCACGTCCTCTGGCCAGAAAAGTACCAGAGCTTGTCCTAACTCTGGATGTAAAAAGAAATTTGGTCAAATCAGGTTCGGCATCAGCGAGCGTCAAGAGAACCCAAAATAAGTATTTTATTTCAATATCTAACCTGCTGTCTTTACTCTTTCCAGTTGTACTATCTACAACAGATGACTTGTGCATATTTGGCTTCGCTATACTGATTAGATATTCACATTCGGCTTTGGTCTGCTCAAATTAATCAGCTAAGTTTTAGTATTAGGAAAGTGTATACATTGTAATAGTATTACATTACATTAATACTAGAATAGAGTAACAACAATTTAAAACACTATAGCCACATGATATGAAAGTCAAAGTGAGATTCAGAATCCATAAATAACATCTTCACGAGTTACAAGAGTGATTTTTGAAACAGATTTTACAATTCCCTAATAAACAACAATAAGCTAAAACCTTCCATCAACCATTATCCACTTAGTATCTCTCACATTGTCAATTTTTTTACCAATGCAAACAAGCATAAGCACATCCCAGCTAAACAAGTGGTATTGTCTTCTTAGTTCTTACGATGATCTATACAAATTCATTTACACACACTAAATTGATCTCAATCTTATGCTAGCATAAACAAAATTGTGTTCCTATAGTATTCCTCCGTTTTATAACCTTCCCATATTTTGCATTCCACAGATAGAGCAAAATCAACAACAAATCACACAGATTTGAGAATAAAAAATGCCAAAAGACTAAAATAATGAGGATTAAACTCTTAAAATCAGTCCTAGTCTCCTAGATTCCCCAATCCTAGAACATAAAATCATGTCTTTGTTTCAACTTAATCACTGATTTCCCGGAAAAAGCTGCTATTTCAGCTTCTACAAACAAACAAAAAACAAATTTCCTAAAAATAAGTGAAAATTGATTTTTTTTTCAAAAATAAAAAGTAATTTAATGGTAAGAGTTAATCACCAAAATTGTCCTTGAATTTTCAATTCGCTGCAAAAAGTGCCCATGAATTTTGAAAATGAAAATTGTGCCCTCCAATATTATAAAACGCGGCAAATCTACCAATTTCAACGTCATTCGATTAACTTCCACTCCCAGTTTATTTAGATTTGTCGCGTTTTAATAACATTGAGCGGGTACATTTCTCGTTTTACAATTTCATGGTCGGCTAATTGAAAATTCAAAATTCAGGTACAATTTTGGTGGTTAACTCTAATGGTTAAATTAAATTAAGCTGAATCAAATTACAAAATGCAAGTTAGTTCTCTATCCCTCAAAATCTAAAATGTGCATCAAGTCTTAACAAGTCAACTCAGTCCCCAAAATGCATACATAATAAAGATGAAAAGACTAACCAGAAAATTATGATAGATAAAAGCACGAGGCTCCCAAGAAACAACTTCAGTCCACTGTTCTCCATTTCCATCATCATCATCATCTTCGCTTCTGCAATCAAAACATGCAAAACAGAGAAAACGGAATGAGGAATATATATGAATTGGAAAGGAACGTTAGGTATGATGATGATTATGGATTGATTACGTGCTAGTGTGGAGACTGTTACGAGCGATGTGAGTGAGGTCGTTGGGTTTTGAAACGCGGTCGCTGGAGGAGGTGGTTGGAATGGAGAGGATTCCGAGGGCGAGGAGGATCAAAACGACGAATGTGAAGATGAGGAGTGAAGTGAGGATGGTTGAGGAGGAAGACGATGTCGTTTTGCGAGGTTGCTGGAATCTTGAGTACTTTGGCTTGGGCGCCATTATTATTGAAACTTGAAAGAGAAAGAAAGTAAGATCTGGAAATGAAGGAGTGTTGGTGTTTCTACAAATTTTATATTTATATATACAGAGAGAGTAAGAAGTAAGAAGGAAGAAGGAAGGTTGGAGAATATTCAAATGATTTTTGATTCTGTGTGCTGGGTGCTTAGGTTTCTGACTCTGGGGTCATCATATAATTGATGACTTGTCACCCTTCTTATTCTTTCTTTTTGGCACATATCAGATGGTGAATGCTAGCCTGCACCTGATAGGTTTCTCATTAACCTGGTCCTTTTTAGAGAGGTGGATGCATGTAATAAGGACGCGTGTGGGAACAAGATATGAGGTGGCGCTTTTGAATTTATCTTTTGACCAAAAACGTATAGAGCAGGTGTTTTCTTCATTTTACGCAGTTAGCCATATTTGGGCATTAATGAAATTTGTAACTTTTTCTGGGCTGTTTTCATGGCCTCATGTTTTTCAAATCCCACTATCGAAATTATTTGGAAATCAGAAAAAGAAAGCAGACATTGTGATTGGGTGGAAGAAAAACTATGGGCATTATGGCGAAAGAAAAAAACAATATAACAACTGTCCTTTATTTATGTTTGGTAAAATTAATCTAAAAGGGGATTTTAATAAGCATAAGTACTAATAATCATGTTTAATAATCATGTTTAATAAAATGGTTTTTAAATTTTATAAAGAATTATAATAAACATAAACATAACAGAAATATTTTTAAAAAAAATTTTAGAAGTTCATATATATATACATGAAATATTTATTATTATCATAAATATAATCACAAAGATACTAAACAACCTAAATAAAATTTTTTAAATTTAAAAAACTATAATAAACATTAATTAAGGATCAAGACGGGTAGCATTTCGAGAGCTTTGTTGAAGCTTCAAGAGGGGTTTATTTGGTTTACCGGTGATCTCAACTAGTCATTGTGGTTTTCAAATTGGCTTCCTTGTGGGAAATTAGCGAAGGAGATCCCTTTTGTGCACATTTCATATTCTGACCTTAAGCTGAAGGACCTTTGGAGAGATGAAGCTTGGCATCTTGATGACCTCCATGCCGTTATTTCGGATTCTTTGAAGCTCTTCATCTTCTCCTTTGATTTGGATTCTCAGGCTAATAGAAACAGGGGTTGGTTCTGGCGTCTCTCACACCTACTCTACCAAAGAGGGATATGATTGGTTGGCTAGTCGCAAGCATCATTGGGACACTAACTCTAATTGACTTTGGCTTTGGAGGTTAAAGGTCCCAGAAAAGATCAAAATGCTGCTTTGGTTGTGTTTTCATGATGCGATTCCGACGACATCCTTTCGTTTTAAGCGTGGGATTGCTAATTCGGATTTGTGTGTTCGCTGTGCTGGTGACGCTGAACCTATTATTCATTGTTTCTTCAGATGCTCAAAGTCTCTTTCTGTTTGGAAGAGGTTTGGCTACCATCCTCCTTCTAATAATGATCTTTGTGCTTGCTTTAATTGGATTAGATTTCATTGTGTTAAGAATGCTTCCTTGTTCTGTGCTATTATTTGGTGGGTTTGGCGTGATATGAATAATGACATTTTTTTCCTGGGTGATCCTTGGAGTCTTGATAAGATTGTTGCTTTATGTCGGCATAGTGCTCATGAGTTTGAATTCTATTCGTATGTGTCAAAGGTCACTTTGCCTAATTCCCTCAGACTGGAATGGATTCCACCCCACTTTAATTGTGTGAAGCTTAATTGTGATGGTAGTTTTTTGGTCAATGGGATTTTAGCTGGTTATGGTTGTGCTATTCGAGGCTCTGATGGGGGTTGGCTTCTGGGTTGTTCTGGTAAGCTCCAGGCCACTTCAAGTCTTTGTTGTGAACTCTTTGCTATTTGGAAAGGTCTTGTTCTTGCTTGGAATGCGGGTTATTGGAGTGTGGTTTGTGAGACGGACTGTCTTGAGGCTCTCCAGCTTATTCTGTTTGATTCGGGGTCCACGCCTGTTCATTATGATGTGGTAGCTAAGATCAAGGACATTCTCTTATGGGATTGGACAACACAGCTTTCTGTTATCCAGCGTTCTGCTAATACAGTGGCTGATCATATGGCACGGGGGGCTGCTTCTTCGCAGCAAGACTATAAGGAATGAATCTCTCCTTCGGATGACCTTTTTGCTTTGCTTCAGCGGGATTTAGACGTTTAGGCTTTTTTCTTGCTTTGTTTTTTCTTGTCACAAAAAAAACATTAATTAAGGATTTGATATTAATAATTAATTAAGGTAAATTTAAATATTTATTATTATTGTTATTATTATATAAAATTATATTAGAATTGTTAATTTTGATAAGTATAAGTTATCTTTGAATAAGTCTTCACGTAGTGCTTTTAGAAAAAGTTGGTCTTTTAAAGATTACAAGTATAAACATATCATATTTTTATTTACTAAACATAAAATGAGATGTTTGTATTTTTTAACGATTTTACCAAACCAAGCCTTCAACTAAAAAGTTATTTGAATTCATTGTATTTTTATATTCAATGGTATCATACACATTAAGGTTTTATATTTTATGATTTATTATATCATTAAATTGTACATTTAAAATTATAGAAATAAGTTTTTGTTTGACATTAAACGAAAGCTTGTTTTCAAAAAAAAAAAAAATTGAAAGCTTGTTGGAACATGGGCCCATGGGCTATGTGTTCAGAGAGGGTTATAACTTAAATATCATTTGTTGTGAGGCCAATAAACAAGACACTACAATAAAGTGGTCAAAACTCTAATTCACATAAACACCCAATAACAAAGCAAAAACCTGTGTCAGAAAGGACAAGGTTAATGCTTAACCTCATTTTAGCAGGTACAGGCTAGCCTTCACCCATATCAGATATCACCCACACTATTATGTAATGTAATCTATGGTATTCTATGCTCTAGTACTATCTACCTGAACCACAAAACCACTAACCAAAGAGAACACCTATAGTCCTATATCATTGTTAAGAGAAAATTATGACTAATAGGAAGTTAATATAAGTTACGGATGATAACTCATATAAAGTTTGAATGATAATTTAATTATTGGATCCCTAATGATTCCTGTGTTTGTTCCGTAATATTGTTCCATTGTTAAAGATTTCAAAAGCTTTTTTTTTAATATATTTTTTTAAAATATCAATATTATACAAAAAAATTTAAACGCCGATAAAATTATCAATAGAAAAATGATTTTTTTACTTATAAAAAATGGTTTCGTTCCATAAAACTATCCAAAAGGTCTTTTAAAATTATTTAAACTGCAATATTTAAGTAATTTTGTTAAATAGAATCTATCTTTAATAGATAGAAAATTCATTTTTTTATTTTATAGAATAATTTTAGTATTTTTTTCTTTATTAAAATAATATTTTTTGATTATTTAAAATTACATGAAAATATACTCTTATCATATTTTAAAATAATTAAAAGAATATTTTTATTTATAACAAAATTTAAAGTTAATTTTAGTGCAAGTGAATAAAGAAGACAATAAGAATCGATAAGCTATAATCTAATTATAAAAGTTCTTGAATTCGAATTTATTCTTAAAAAAAAACAATGAAAATGATTTGTCCGTGATTAGATAAACTTGGTTAACCAATATTGTGCACATGTATTATTTTAAAATTTCCTTTACATAATCACATGTCTAGTCTAGACTATTCAAACGTTGACTCTCTTTAGTCACAAAAAACGTTGACTTTCTTTGAAATAAGAATCATGTAACATGAGAGGATAAATTCAAATGAAAAATAAAACTTATTTACGGTAAATTTTTTTTCTTCATTTTTTATTTCAATTTTTTTTTTGTTGTCTAAACATATGTTATGTTTGACATAAATCACATAATATGTGAACATTTTAATAACATAAGATCTTTTTAATGCGTCATTTTTTCGTTTGTAAATATAATTAGATTATATAATAGAATTTTGTTGAACGAATCAAATTGTTGGGAATATATTTTAGGGTTTAGCTAAAGAGTACAATAATGATTTTTATTTTTAAAATTTTTAATATATTCATTGTATTAATAATAATTATTAAGAATTTACCTTTTTCAAAAAAATTAGTCAAATATCTTTTGTATATTCTTATATATGTTTTAAAAATACATGTTAATAAAATTCTTTTTTTCAAGTTACCCAATTAAACCAAAGCAACTCATATATTATCATATTACAACGTTTCATAAATAATGATCAAATTACATAAACAAATATTTTTTATGAAATTCGTGACACCCTTTTTTGAATTCTGAATTTTTAACATACTAGTGGCTGATCATGATGCTTTGCAGTGCGGGTGACGTGGGTGGAGTCGGAATATGCACATCTCCCATGAAGGACTGACATATATGCTGAGAGGTGCTATCGAGAGCCATGAAAGACTACGATGGACCAAAAATAGGCTCGTTCAGATTCTTATCGAACTAAGTACCATCGAACTCGGCCTGTATCCATCACTGGATAGTAATATCTGGTCCATCAAATCTTGAAACCTCCGGGCTATTAAGTTTCGAATTCTGAAAGGCACCCATTCACTGGTTGACAGTCGATGGAAAACCCCAACTGATATGTCATGTCCTCGAGCGTAACGATGCACTCGCCCTATGGTATATGGAACGAGCGGGGTCTTAGGTCGTCACTGCTCCACAAAGGCACTAATAAGTGGCTCGTCAACCTTAAAAGAATGCTCATTTAACCGTGCAAGTGGAAGCAACTCGACAGTCTCCACATACAGCGATACACGGGGATGTAGCTCCATCACATGCTGCCTACGCACGGTGGTCACATATCTAACTAGCTGCATTAAACATGGAATAATCCCAAATTAACTATAAAATCTCACACAAAAATAATTTAGCTTATTTTTCAATTTTAAATATAACGTAAAATCTCAAATTAATTATAAACAGAAAATACAAACACAAATATAAACACATCAATTACTTATGGCATGACATAAATTCATATATCTTACCCTAACATCGCATGTAATTATCAAGTTAATAAAACCTAAATTTAATCAATAAATATTACACAATTAATTAAATTAAATGCAACTTAAAAAAAAATTGAGCTAACATCTTGGTTAACATTATCTTGTAGACATGGACAATCCGATTGAGTCCGTACAATATGTCCCTGTCAGCAACAACTATTTCTTCAAGCGTGAGTTGAACTATGTGATTTTCTCTGACTTCTCTCTACACTTTCTCTCTGTAAAAACAAAAAAAAAAACTTGGAAACAATAAGTTCCCAAAGACCCTGAACTTATTATGTTTTTTGCTAAGAATCTGCGACAGGGTGTGGAGGATTTTGAATGAAACCAAATTAAACAGATTTTGTGACAGGGTCCCACGGATTTTTATTGTAGTTGCTAATCAAAGAATCTGTGGCAAAATCAAGCGGATTTCAGAAAGTCAAAAACCTGCCACAGATTCCATGTGATCATTTATTTTCTTTGAGTGCAATTTGATCATTTTGAAAACCAAACTATTTATATAGGTAAATTGATTGCTTTTTTTTTTTTAGACTTAAGAATTATATGGATATGCACATAATCAATGGGGCTTTTTTTGAAAATAATAATTTTGCTTAGACAGATATTTAATCATGTTTGACTCGAGTAATTCCAATTAATGAGATAACATATATTTAACCATGGGTTATTAGAATATGATTATTTTATTTGTACACTAAAATCAGCCATCAAAATTAATCACTAATATATAATATATTAAAATATAAAATATACATTGAAAATGATAAAATTATATATATATTTATTTATAAATACATAATGATTAATTTTAATAGTTATTTTGGTGTACAAATAAAATTATTGTAGTATTATATATATAACTTCAAGAATTCTATAACATTATTGTCATAAATTTGAGTTGTATATTTAAGAGTTTATTATTGGCCGATAAATTACTATATACACAAAGAATAATTTGAATCTATAACATTTACTTAAGCAAATTGGTAAACTAAACTATAAGACAAATCCAATTTAATTATTTTTTTATTTTTATTTTCTTGTCTTATGCTTATCCCATTATTATTATACGCACAGATATGCAAATGAATCATGTGATCCAACTCACAAATATGGAACCAAATCCTACGACAACAACAAACAAATCCTTATTTCATTAGGTAGGATTGGCTGTATGTAAAATATTTTATGTGAAAAATATACATATGAAAATGCCGTATGCAGTGAATTAGATATGTGGTACGCTGCCTAATTGGTAAATTCATATAACTAAGCTCCAATCTCAGGTGCGTAGGAGTATATAGAATGCAATATGTTGCAGTATGTGAATGGTTATGCAGTATGTAGTTTGCCACACACAAAATATTTCACGTGGAAAGTATACTTATGGCGTTTCGGTACGCAGAAGAATAATGAATTAGTACAAGTTCATCCTTCAACATTACGGAAAAGTGAAGGTTTCAATCCTCCCATGCATGCACAGATTTTGTATCGAAAAACTAAACCCTGTGATTCGGGTCAGAGAAAGGATGATTCAGCTCAGTAAAAACATTGCCAGATAAACACTTTTAGCATAGCTTCAACTGCAGATTTATATTTATGCCAGTACTACTACAAGATACTAGAGGAAATTTACCTGTAGTATATTTAATCTTTTTTGAATTCATTGATACACAACCATTTGGTGCATGACCACTTATCACCCTTAATCACCGGACAAGCACCTAGAAAAAGAGTGTTGTATAGAAACAAAGAAACATGTAGTTGTTAGTTTATCTTCTGCAAAAGGGAAAGCTAGTTGATAAAACTAGCAGCTAAATAATACTTGAAATTAATTGCATTTTATCCTCCGAACTTTATTGATGTACAAATGGACCCTCCAAACTTTCCTAAATGTGCAATTTGACCGTGTTGACTATTTTCTAACAATTCTTAACAAAATTTAGAATGTCAAAGTTGCATAACATGAAAAGTTCAGGGAAGGGATTTCCACATAACCAAAAGTTCAAACCGGTATATATAGTGCACTTATATAAAGTTAAGGACTAAAGTGCAAATGGGATGAAGTGCAGGGAATAAAGTGCAATTAACCATTATAATGATGATCATGATGATCACAAAAAGAGAAACTAACCATGCAAACTTGATGGGTCTAAAGTTGCATCAGGCTTCATGCTCCAAAAAAGAAGAGCATCACCCCTCTTCGGCTTAATCGAAAGTCCTTTCTTTCCACACTCAGAAAGCTCATTCCACCATGGCACAGAGCTGATATTACCCTTGGCAGCTGGGAACACAGTCTCACCCCCTTCTTCAACATCTGAGCTGTATCATGAAAACCAAAAAGCACTCAGCATTAACAACTGCATATCCATGAAGAATTGAAGTTAAGAAGTAGCTAAATTCACTTACAGGTACATCAGTACTGTAGCTATACGCTGATTCTTTGTGTTAAATAGTGGAGAACATGAAGTCCTTCACCATGCTCTAT
Source organism: Stylosanthes scabra (assembly GCA_036250425.1). Classification (NCBI taxonomy): domain Eukaryota; kingdom Viridiplantae; phylum Streptophyta; class Magnoliopsida; order Fabales; family Fabaceae; genus Stylosanthes; species Stylosanthes scabra. The sequence goes on from JASCZI010000438.1 coordinate 34,918, forward strand.
ATAATATCAAAAAAAAAAATTGTTTATGTTATGAATTCTTAAGGTGCACTGATATTAGAGTGACACAAAACATGTTGGAGTGGCAGAATCTAGAGCTGATGCATGGAACGTAAACATATGTTATTGTAAGTAAAATCAAATGATTGATTTTAAGATTTTTACACAATTATACAAATTAATTTTTGAAACTGATTTTACAATTCCCTACTAAACAACAATAAACTAAAACCTTCCATCAACCATTACACTCCATTATCTACTCCACTTAGTATCTCTCACATTGCCATTTTCTTTACCAATGCAAACAAGCATAAGCACACCCCAGCTAAACAAGTGGTATTGTCTTCTTAGTTTTTACAATCATGGTAGCTAGAATCTCAATTTAACTTTTAAAATCTTTCAATTTTACGATTTAAAATGAGTTAATTAATTTTACAAAATTTATTTTAAGTCCTACGATATTAATTTACTTTTCCAATTCCACGTAAAATCTCGATTTTCTCTACCTTGCTTACAATGATCTACACCAATTCATTTACACACTAAATTGATCTCAATCTTATGCTAGCATAAACAAAATTGTGTTCCTATAATATTCCTCCGTTTTATAACCTTCCCATCTTTTGCATTCCACAGATAGAGCAAAGTCAACAACAAATCACCCAGATTTGAGAATAAAAAATGCCAAAGGACTAAAATAATGAGGATTAAAATCTTAAAATCAGCCCTAGTCTCCTAGATTCCCCAATCCTAGAACATAAAATCATGTCTTTGTTCCAACTTAAAGAAAAAGTGGTTCTACAACAAAACTTTTCTATATATATTCATAAAAGTTAAAAGCACTGATTTCTCGGAAAAAGCTGCTATTTCAGCTTCTACAAACAAACAAAAAACAAATTTCCTAAAAATATGTGAAAATTGATTTTTTTTCAAATATAAAAAGTAATTTAATGATAAGAACTAATCACTAAAATTGTCCTTGAATTTTCAATTCGCTGCAAAAAAATGCCCATAAATTTTGAAAACGACAATGTGCCCTCAAATATTATAAAGCGCGACAAATCTACCAATTTCAACGTCATTCGATCAACTTCCACTCTCAGTTTATGTAGATTTGTCGCGTTTTAATAACATTGAGAGGGTACATTTCTCGTTTTAAAATTTCATGGTCGGCTAATTGAAAATTCAAAATTCAGGTACAATTTTGATGGTTATTAAATAAGCTGAATCAAATTACAAAATGCAAGTTAGCTCTCTATCCCTCAAAATCTAAAATGTGCATCAAGTCAAACGAGTCAACTTAGTCCCAATGCATATATATATATATATATATATAAAAAGATGAAATGAAAAGACTAACCAGGAAATTATGATAGATAAAAACACGAGGCTCCCAAGAAACAACTTCAGTCCACTGTTCTCCATTTCCATCATCATCATCTTCTTCGCTTCTGCAATCAAAAAAATGCAAAACAGAGAAAACGGAATGAGGAATGAGGAATATATATATATATATATATATATATATATGAATTGGAAAGAAACGGTAGGGAGAATATTCAAATGATTTTTGATTCTCTGTGCTGGGTGCTTGGGTTTCTGACTCTCGGGTTCATATAATTGATGACTTGAGTTGTCACCCTTCTTGTTCTTTCTTTTTGGCATCAGTTATCAGTATAGGAAGGTTTTCGGATATAATGGTTTATCGATAAAAACGTTAATTTTGATTTATATTTATATTTTAAAATTTTTTAATCAAAATCAATTATTACATATTATAGTTATAAATCCAACTTTCCATCAGCAAATCACTCACACTATTATGTAATCTACTATGCACTAGTACTATCTAGCTGAACTAGTCTCCAAATATATAAAGATGGAATAATAATTGTGTCTCTACATAATAAGTGTTAAGCTTTCAAAAGTTTTGCATAAATTTTCTATTCTTCAATTAATTGATATTTGTTATTACATCGGCGTATTCATGAATGCACTATTAAATGGAGAATTATGTGACATGTTGCAGTTCAACATGACACGTGATTCGAAATATCAATTAAAAAACAATTTATACAATGTTTTTTTTTAATTAGATATATAAAAAAATAAAATAATATTTTAAATAATTAGATATATAAAAATTTTAAATAATTAGATATATAAAAAATTAAGATAATATTTTGGGATGAAATAAAATTTATTAATTTCAAATTAAAATTTTCAACAATTAGATTTATAAGAAAAATATAAAAATTTAAAAATAATTTTACCATAAAAATTTTTGAATTTTAAATATAAAATTTAAAATATTAAGTTTACAAAATGAAAGATAAAAAAGTAGGAGATATTATGCTTTTTTTAATTAAAGTATAAGTTAGTTAATTGACAATTGTCTAATTTAGTGAGTTAATTCAAAGATATTATGATATAGTAACTGCAAAATGATTTAGCAACTTAAAATTTTCTTTTATAGAAAAATTAAAGGAACAATATTTTTTCGATTTAGATTTTGTAAAAGGTAAATATAAAAAAAGAGGTAACAATTCTATCACTGATCTTAAAATTTTATTCAAAAAATTAAAGTATAGGAAACAATTCAAATACACCATAGAGTACCAAACTTTATGGTTTATAGCCATTGATTCAATGCTATAAGGGTGCGTTTGTTTTGATGGCCTGTAATTGAGATTGAGAGACTGAAACTCAGTCTCACTTCCCAGAATTCCAGTATCTTCAAATTGGAAGGACTGAGAGACTGGAGACTGAAACTTTAATAATATTTTTTTACTCAAATACTCTCAATCAACATTATGGTTTCCAATAGTAACCTTTATTTCTACTCATCAACTTAGGCTTGGTTTGGTAAAGCTTTTCGGAGAGGTGCTAGAGTTTTTCAAAAGCACAAACACCTCGTTTTGTGTTTAGTAAATAAAAAAGACGATGTGCTTATGCTTACAACTTTTAAAAGATGGGGTGCTTATCAAAATTAAAAAGTCTTGATATAACCCCATTTATTAACGAATATCCACATTTATTATTACATATATATCTATTATGGTCTTTTTAAATTTTAAAAGCCACTTTACCAAACACAATTGTTATTACTTGTGCTTATTAAAAGACATTTTCTATTTGATTTTACCAAACACATGTGCTACGATTTTTAAAAAGCTATCTTTTAAAAGACAACTTTCGTAAGCTACTTTCGAAAAGTAAAAGTTTTACCAAACCAAACCTTAGTTTAATCTCTATCTCTCAGTTTTAGTCTCTCAGTCTCAGTCTCTCACAAAACATAAATCTATTTCAGTCTCAGTCGTGTCAGTCCCCCAATTTTAATGTCTCAATCTCATGCTCTTCCAAACGCAAATGTACGCAAATGTGATAGTTAAATAATTAAGAAGAAGTTGAATAGAAGTACTAACGCGGTGAATGGGTTAGGGCGAGAGGAATGATTGAGGGTGGTCTTGTCATCTTGAATGTGAGCGACCTTCTTGACGAACTTGTCGGCGCAGTTGAGGGTGCGGTCAGGGTCAGGGTCAGGGTGAGACACTTGAGGCATTGTTTCTTCCCTTGTGTGTTTGTTGAACCGTTGAAAACCAGTATGGCCTGCAAATGAACATGCCAAACCCACAAATCTCCAAATCATATATATGGATACCTTATCTAACTTTGAACTCGAATGACCGCTATTATTATTCCCACTCCCATGGCTGCTGCCCCCGCCCACCTTCACTTTTGCAAACCAACGCTTTATCATCGCTGCCCTCATCAATGAACTCATTCTGTCAAATCAAATCAGATGCAAATGAAATTATGATGAGTGCATGCGGATATCCAATTATATAGCCTACACCACGGCCATACTAACTATATAACTTCCTTCCGGATTGTTTTCCGATTTCAACTAACTAGGTTAACAAAATATTTTGTACTTCCATCACATGTTTAGACTATTCAAACGTTGACTTTCTTCGAAATAAGAATCAAGTAATATCGGATCGGACGATAAAAAGGGATAAATTTGTTCTAAGGTGATTTTTTTCTTATTTTCATTTTCAATCAAACATATTTTATGTTCGCCAGAAATATGATTGATAAGTACGGGGATACTTAACAATTGTCTAGATAATTAGAGAAAGAAGGAGAAAATAAGTTGTATACGATGAAGGTGGTTGATGTGAGAATGAAAAATAGCTCTAGAATCCAAGAATTAGGATTATGAAATTCTAGTTAGGATTTTTAAGGAATCTTATTACGATCCTATCATGATCATATCAAATATTTTTTTATTTGGCTTAATCCTTGCCCTAATGAGTCAGGTGCCGTTGATGTGGTTTAAAAAATTGAGTTTTATTGGGTCGATCTATAACAATGATAATTTTAATAGCATAAGAATTTTTTACAAAGTCTTTTTTTATATACGTTACAAGCAACAAAATTTTAGAAAAACTATCACCACAAAAGTATCACATATGGTGAGAAAGTCCAAAGTTTAATAAATTTTTTTTTAGGTGCTTATCCTTAACGTAAGACTCATAATAAAATATTCTTAGATTATATAAGAATTTTAATTTGTTGATCGAATTAAATTGTAAGAAATATATTTTAGGATTTAGATAAAAAGTATAATGTTGTTTTTTATTTTTAAAATTTTAATGTATTCAATGTATTAATAATAATTAAGAATTTAGTTTTTTCAAAAAATTAGTCAAATATTTTTTAACATTATTCTTAAATAAGTTTTGAAAATACATGCTAATAAAGACTTTTTTTTTTTTGTTAGACTTAAGAATATGGATATCCACATATTCAATGGACTTTTTATTGCAAAATAATAATTTTGCTTAGACATATATTTAATCATGTTTTTTTGGTGACTTATATTTAATCATGTTTGACTCAAGTAATTCCAATTAAAGAGATAACATATATTTAACCATGGGTTATATATATATATATATATATATATATAACTTTTCCTGTGGAGACTCAATGATAAAATTATCAAATCATATTTTAAAATTAAAATCAAATTATTTATAAAAAAAATAAACTCAAATTAAATTCCATAGAATCCAATCAATTCGAATTGAATTATTTCTAATAAATACTCGAGATAAAAAATATTGAAAGTCAAATAAACATTTAATTTGTAACATTTAAAGTAAATATATAATTCCATTTGAAAATCAAATCAATCCTTTTAGAGAATAACAATAAATTTATTGATATACTTCTTTATATTTTCTTGATTCTTTTGCTCCTTCTTTGTTCTTCCCCTCTCTTTGAAAGAAAAAAACAAAATTCTATATAGCACGCCACCATTCCTTGATCAATGTCAATTTGTCAACCATATTATTTCTTAATAATCCCTCCCAATTCATTCTAATAATCAAATATTCAAATATCACTTTCAATTACTTCCAAAATATTTTCTAATTGCATGCCTTATTATTTCTTATTATCTATATATATATTTCTTGCATAATCATCAACAAAAAACAACACCCTTTTGAAGAAAATTCTCTATAGCCTCTTCTACTCTTCATGTGATGATGGAGAAAATTTCCAAATTGAAGAACAAGTTGTTCAAGTTTCTTCCTACACAACCTGTAGTAGCTTCAATGACCCTTCAAAATCCAACAATGAGTCCCAACAATAGTGTATCCAAAAGGGGTGGTTCTGGATCACATCATAAACACATCAGCAAGGTTTCAATAGTTTCAAAGGAAGTTAGAAGAAAGCATAGGAGTGTAAGCTTTAGGTCAAACAATGAACCTTCATCTCCTGAGGTATCATGCATTGGACAAGTTCAGTGCAAGAAGAAGAAGAAGAGAATGGTCCTCCAACAGAAAAGGGTTGTTGAAGAGAATAAAGATCATGTTCTTCCAATTCAGGAAAAGAAGGGGAAGGTTCTTCTTTGGATCTTCAAGGGTCAAAAGCAAAGTGGTGGTGGTGGGAGTGGGAATAATAAAGGGTTTGTGTTAGAAGAGAAGGCACAAGAAGATTCAGAGGTAATAGCAGCACCATCATTGGGTGCCATGAAGAAATTTACAAGTGGTAGAGGATCACTCTGTGATTTTGATTTCACACTTGCTGAAAGCTGAATAACATAGTAAAATTACTATATGATTATTTATGCATATGTGTGTGAAAACTTCATTACAATTATCCTTAAAGTTAAATGTTATCATGGATTTTTAAGATATTTATGAAAAGAAAATGTTGATACTTGTTTAAGGTGAAAACTCACGTGCAATTAATTTCATGTGAAGTTGTCACTTTAAAATCGTTAGATTACACTTTAGTCAAACATATCAGATCTTAAGGGTGTTTAGTAAATAACTTCACATGAAGTAAACTGCACTTAAGCATTCACCACTTGTTAGTTATAGTTTTAAAGGTCATAGAGTGGAATTTGATTTGTAAAAAAAACTGTAAGGGCTTGATTCAGGGTTTTAGGCATAGTTTTATTTTCAAGCTCTCATATGTAATGGATTACACAGTTAATAATTATATTACTACTCACTCTGAATTGCAGCTTAGTGTTTTTAGTTGTTTATTGCGGCTTTAAGGGTGCGCTTGATTTGCGTTTTCATTTTCTGTTTTCAGTTTTCACATTTTCCTTCACGGAATTTCAGAATTTTTCAACTAAGTGAGGTATATATGAACTTGATAAAGCAAATTATAAGCTTCAACTAAAACTTCAATGTGAGATCTGAGAACAAAAGCTGGGCATGTTTCCAGAAGATATAAACATAAAAAATTGTTGTTATTTTTGTAATTATTTCAGCATTCAGCTTGGAAAAGAATCACATAGAAAGTGCTAGCATACACTATTTTCCACTACAATGGAATCCCAATGAATGCTAGCTTCTTTCCCCATGATCTTATCTAAACTAAGCAAAGTTTCAAATATTTGTGTTGTAAATGGGTGTGTCTCATCATTTACCCCAAATTTTTGGTAACCTGATTCAAGCTCCACAGAACTATACCCAATTGGCTTCTTGATTTCTTTCTCCTTGATTACTTTCCTCACTCTAGCTGCATCCTCCCATCTTCCTGCATCTTCATACATCTGTGCTAGAATCACGTAGCGCCCTGCATTGTTCGGGTCCAAAACTAACAGTTTCTCCGCGGCGAATTCAGCTAGCTCCATGTTTTTGTGTATTCTAGAAGCACCGAGTAAGGCACCATAAACATTTTTCCCTGGTTGAATAGGCATAGTTTGGATAATCTCCAATGCTTTATCCAAATCCCCAGCTCTGCCTAGTAGATCAACAATGCAAGCATAATGCGCCTCGTTTTTCTCGACACCATAGCTTTCCATGGTCCGAAAGATGTACCAGCCTTGTTCGAGCAAACCTGCATGACTGCAAGCTGATAACAAGCACAAAAACAGAACACTATCCGGCTTCACGTTCGACTCAACTAATTGCTGAAACATGCTAAGTGCTTCCTCTGCAAAACCATGCATTCCATAGCATCTAATTATAGCATTCCACACAATGACATTTCTATCAGAAACCTGGTTAAAGATTGCTCTTGCCATGCGAATGTAGCCACAATTCGAGTACAATGATATAAGTCCACTAGCTATAGCAGCATCAAGATTCATCCCTATCTTGACAATATAAGAATGAATCCAATATCCGGCTTGAATATCCACGGCTTGAGCAAATGCAGGTAGGATTGTCACAAAGGTGGTATTATCCGGAGCACTGATATCACCATCCCTCAACATGTCATAGAACAGCAAGATTGCATCATCTACATATCCATTCGTGGCATAACCCGAAATCATTGAATTCCAACTAACAATGTCACGTTGAGGCATCTCATCGAACACTCTTCTAGACACTTCAACTTCCTGACACTTCGCATAAAATGCAATAAGGGCATTGGCCACGAACAAGTCCAAGTCCAATCCACACTTAACAACATGCCCATGAATCACCATACCCTTATGAGAATCCCTCTCAGCAGCACATGCCTTGAGTGCAAAAGGATAAGTATAGCGATTCGGGGTGGTGCCACTCGTTCGCATCTCATCATAAACCTTTATGGCCTGAACAAAAGGACCCATGTTGGCATATCCCTTGATGAGCACATTCCAACAGAAAACATCTCTGTCGGACAAATTGTCAAACACCTTGCGTGCATATTCTAGGTTGGAGCTTAATTGGGTATACCTGTCTACTAGCTTAGTTGTGACAAATGGATTTTGTTCATAGCCATGAACAACGATCTGGGCATGCGTCTTTTTTATGCAATTGGTGGTCCTGCAAAGGCTCAAGAGGTTTGTGAAATAGAAAGATTCTTTGTTGTGAGGTTTTGGAACAAAATATTGTTGCACTCTACGAGACACGCCATGCATTTCTTTGATATGTCTTCAAAAGAGAATAATTTACTATATATGCTACAGCATTCGATAAAAATAAAACACTTGACAAGATCAAGCCATGAAAATAGGAATTTTAGTATTGGAATATGTATCACTGCAGAGTACTATACAACAACAACAACAAAGCCTTATCCCACTAGGTGGGGTCGGCTACATGGATCAAACGACGCCATTGTGCTCTATCATGTATCATGTCTACAGATAGACCGTT
>JASCZI010000439.1:0-11740 GCA_036250425.1 Stylosanthes scabra
ATCAAAATCTTTGGAACTTAGCCTAAGTGTTCACAGGATGACTCGAGTTGGTGATTTAACTGGTTAAACTGAAAACCGGTTCAGCTATTTACTTAATATTATAAAATAGGATTTGCTTAAGAAGACTAAACCAATGGCTCGGTTGGACCACAACCAACCAATTAGAAGTTCACAAGGCAATTCTGGAATCGACATAATTCTCAAAATGCAGCACTATGTCTTATTTAACTGTATTACCTTTACTTTACCTCCTAGATACCCGTTCGGTTCTTACTTAGTACTTCTACTGGTTCTTAACATGGAAATTACTATAAACCAATCTAACCTTAAATTAGAACTTTAGGGCATTTAACTTAGCCGTTTTCCTTGAACCAAACACTTACTAACTTAGAATTTCGAAGTAACCCAAGCCGGAAACTCAGTTCGGTTCGGTTCGACCGTGACTTACTAAAAGTAATCCGACTGAACCATACCATTAATCTTTAGTTCCAAATTAATTTTTAAAATTTAGTTCATGTAGTTAAACCGAAGGTTCAGTTTAACCGTCAGTAAAATAGTTTAGAAAACTGTTATCGGTTCTCGGCCGGTTCGCCTTCAAAATTCTATACCGAATTCTAACTAAACTTAGAAAATTGTCATCTTAGTTCACTAGGTTACTAAATCAGGTCTAAAGGGTTTAGCTCACTATATTATTCTTGGTTCTAACTAATTTTCGGTCTAACAACTAATTATTGGTTTTGGTCTCACTAACTTAGTTAAATTTAACTAAGTTAACTTTTCGGGTATTTGCACTTTGACCCCAACATTTTCTAATAATTAACCCTAGGCCCAACACTTTAATATATTAAGACATTACCCTAAACTAATGGTTAATTATATTTTAGACCCAAGCCATAAACTTATAAGAATTATACATTGGCCCCAAATCCTAAATTTAGAACCCTAACCCTAAACTAAGTGGCCAATTCAGACATCACCACCAAAAATCATCCAAATCATAAATTCATTCAATAAAACATGTAATTAGACAAATATAGACATAATTAAGACATTCAAGTCATCAATTTCAGCATATACATTAATAATAAAAAGGTACCAAATCAAGAACATAAGCTCACAAAATCCTAAATCCTAACCCTTACCTCAAATTGATGTTCCCAAGCTTCCTAATCCACAAAACCACTTCACAAACACCTAATAAACATCAAGAACATGAATATTTCGAGCATGATGAGGGGCTGGACATATTTGATGTTCATGAGGCAAGGTGGAGTTCTACTTTGAATTTGAGGCCAAGAACTTGGATTATCAAACTTGGAAGTGTGTATAACTTGAATCCTAAACCAAAAATCAAAGAAATCAAGCCATGAAATTGGGCCATGATTTCGTGGCTGCTATAGAAAGAAAGAAGGAGATTTCTTTGACAAACCTTGAAAAGATTTACATGGTTGCAAAGAGGGTGATGAGAGGAACAACTTTGCTGAAGAAAGTTTTTTGATCTGGACATCCAAAAATCCAAGAACGGAGCTCCAAAGCTTATGTTTCCATCGAGTTCTTTGGAGTTTGGAAGAAGAATGATGAATAGTGAGGGAGGAGAGAGAGAAGCCCGAAATTTATGAGGGAGAGAGAGAAAAGTGGTTACTTGGTGGCCAAGTTACTTAAAACGATGCACGGGACGTAAAGTTATCTCAAACCGGGTATTATTTGATCACTTGTTTTTACTTTTCTTGCTCAAATAGCTTAGAATCAATGTAAATAACATTGAGACTAGTGGATTCCTGGCCCAAGATTCCCTAGGAAGCTGGCCCGGCTCCGCAGAGCGGCCCTAGATTCGAAACGGAGCGAATCCCTAACTCAGGTGACTTTCCGTCATCCGTTTTTAACAGAGTTTTGTTTTCTCTGTAAGGCTACCATTCTGTCATCAAACATCTCAGTACATGAGCCGACTTCAAGGTTCGGGTCGGCCTTGAGGTTGCCGAGGCGAAGTTGAGTCGAATCGGCTGCTTTCGAGGTTTCGCGACTTAACCTCGGTTCAACGCCGATTCACTTGGGTGATCCGGTTCAATGGGTTAACCAACCCATGGTTCACTAGGTCAACCGGTCAACTGGTCTTGACCAGTCAACTCCGGTCAGCCACCGATCAATCACCGGTTAATACCGGTCAAAGCCGGTCAACTTTTTTTTTTTAGCTCCGGCTCTTCACAAGAAGTCAAACGGCTATACATGGATTTCGCGAATTCGGACTACAGAAAATTCTGCAGGCCAATCTACAACCAATTACGAAGAAAATACTAAATAAATAGAAAAGCACTGTTAATAACAGTAAAACTACTGTTAGTAACGAGTGGGGTGTTACACCTAGCGACTCGCGGGGTGGTACCTAGCGAGCCACCGCCCGATTGCCTGGTTGAGTATATCCAGGAAGCCGGTTTCGCAGGCCCCCTACAGGTCCGCAAGTTCGAGTACGATGCGTCAGTGGTGTCCGCATTGGTTGAGAGGTGGAGACCGGAGACACATAGTTTCCATCTCCCATGGGGCGAGGTCACGATCACGCTGCAGGTATTAAGGTTTAGGGTTTTATGAACATTGAATCAGTTAAGAAATTTATGGTTTGAACTGTGATTAATTGCGCAATGTACCCAGGATGTGGCATACCACCTTGGCCTTCGCAGAGATGGAGACCCTATTAGTGGTTGCGTCAGGGATTTTGCGAAGTGGTACGGAACAGGTACCTAGCAGATGGCGCAGGATTATCTTGGGTCACGTCCCCCGGCTGGTGATAGTAAGAAGAATTATGCTGGGGTGAGGATGGGTTGGTTGAGGGATCGAGTCAGAGCGACCCCGCCGAGCGCTCCCCCGGGTATGTTGAAACAGTACGCGCGTTGCTACATTATGATGATGATCGAAGGAGGCCTGTTCCCCGACAAGACCAACAACATTGTTTCGTTGAGGTGGGTCCCACTATTACGGAACTTTGAGATCTGCAGTAGGTTGTCATGCGGTTCCGCCATGCTCTGTTGGACTTACCAGGCTTTGTCCATCGCGAGCCTGAGTGAGAAGTCGGATATCAGTGGATGCCTTCTGTTGATCTACTCTTGGATCTACCAGAGGTTCCCCAGCCTGTGTCCACCTGGCAGAGACATTATGGTCTTTCCCCTAGCTACTAGGTTCGTTATCCCTTGTTTTAACTAGTTTTTGCCCAATTTATTTTGATCTCTCGGTATCTCACGAGTTATGCATGGTATAAATGTGCAGGTTGAACGGTTTACCACGTGCTTCTCGGGACACCCATACGCAGAGGATCTTGGAGATCAGATATCATCTAGACAGGATGGGGTGCCATGAGGTACATTTATTTGAAATGCGTTGATGTGTGATATTATTGTTTCGTGCAATATGTAAATGCCTAACTAACCCCTTCACCAATATTTGTTTCAGTTCGTCTGGACTTTGTACACTTTACCCGCATGGCGAGATAGAGAACCTGATTGGGTTCGTGAGGATGGCGAAGTGGAGACATGGCGAGCGGTAGTTCCGATTTTGCTCTTCATGTTTGTGAGGTTTCATTATGCGGACCGCATGAAGCGGCAGTTCGATAGTGAGCAAGCCATTCCGGAGGATCCGGTGAATCTGGATGGGTTCTTGACTGCGACGGCGATGGGCCATTTCGTTTGCTTATGTATTCCCGATTTCTTAACTAGATTACGTTTGTCATTTCAAACCATAACAACAATTCAACATAAAGAACATAAAATAATACAACAAACGACATACTAATATACAAAACCAAAAACATAACATCGACCCTCATGCATCTCCCATTGGTGCGTTCGGGCATCCACGTCTTGTGTGACCCAACTGGCGGCACATGCTGCATCTCTTCTCAGCCCGCTCAACCATGTCCATGTTGTTCCTAATTCGGGTCGACATAGGCCGTCCTTTCTTCTTGCGACGCATGGAAGGGTTCGACCAGATGTTTGGCCCATGCCACTCAGGCCAGAAACCCTCGTCCGGGATTGGCGGGAACTCCCCCCGATAAACACTGAACACGGAATGCATACCGTACACCGGATCAACAAATTGTCCCCATTCCATGCTCACGGCCGCACAACTGGCTAGAGTGTGTCGACATGGATAGTGCAGAGACTGGAACTCCCCACAGTCACATGTGCCCTGTCTCAGCCGAACACGAAATGAATACCCGAAGGACCCGTGAAGTTCCTCCAGCTCCTCGACGCTAAACACAGACGCCTGTCTATCGCAGTGGGTCATGCGCATCTTATTCAGATCCTCTCGACTCTCCTCAATTGCTGACAACGGCGTTTGTGAAAACCTCATGCCAGCGTTAAGTTGGGCCCCAACCTCTCTCCCCTTCCGGACAAACAATTGCTGGAGCCTCTCATAAGTTGCGTGGATTATTGCAGCCATTGGAAGGCGACGAGTGCCCTTTAACACAGAGTTGATGCACTCAGACAGGTTTGTCGTCATGTGTCCCCAACGACGACCACCATCGACATGCTTCATCCACAGATCCCTTCGGAAGCTCAAAGCCCATGTATGCATCTCAACCGAGTGTGCCTGCAGAGCCTCCATGTAGTGCTCGGCACCTTTCACCGAAGCACTGTAAGCATCATTGGTCATCAACTCTTTCCCTTGCGTGTTTCTAAAATGGGACATGAAGTTCGCCCCCATGTGCCTTATACAGTACGCGTAATGTGCTCTCGGGGGGGCCCAACCGTTCCTCTCGTCATTCAATGCGGCTCGAATAGCATTAGACCTGTCAGAAATTACCATGAGATCATCTTGGGGAGTGACATGCGTTCGGAGATTCGTCAGGAAGAAGGAACAAGACTTGGTCGTCTCAGATTCAACAAGTGCGAACGCAATGGGCAGGATATTGTCATTCCCGTCCTGCGCAACCGCTATCAACAACCCCCCCCCCCATATTTCCCATAAAGGTAGGTCCCGTCAATGGAGATGAAATTCTTGGTGCTTGAACCCTTCAATGCAAGGAGGAAAATACCAGAAAACTTTATCGAACCGTCGTGACTCAAGATCCAGCAAGTTCCCATTGTAATACGGAACCGTTTCAAACTCCGCCACCGTGCCCGGCAAAAACACCTGGAATGCCTGTATTAGATGCGGGATCCTGTCATACGACTCCTCCCACTGCCCATACAAGATAACCATGGCCTTCTTCTTGGCCATCCACACTTTGCGATATGAAGGCTTAAAATGATAGCCTTGCTGGATGGCACTCTGCAGAACAGGCACAGAGACGGATGGACTTGTCTTAACCATTGGCAGAATGACGGCGAACATGAACCTGCTGTCCAACTTTGAGTAGTTAGCCGACATCGTCGAAGCAATACAGGTGTGGGCGCCTCCAAACTTGCTAACCTCCCTGCGACAACCACATCGTTACTAGCGATGGATATCAAATGAAGCGGTACACAAACATAATGTCGAATACAAATGGACTTACCAATAACCAAGCTTATGCCTCAAAGCAACCCGAATGCGCCACGGACATCCATCTTCCGCATGCTTGCACCGGCAATTATATTTGGTTCTATCCGACTCAATAACCTGATACTCAGCATTCCTCTGAATGTTATAGTTCTTAATAGCGGTCTGAACCGCATCCCGGTTGCGCATCCTATGACCAACTCGGAGTTCTGCCCCACCGTCCGTGTTATAATCGTTGCACATACCCGACTTCAATGGATCATCACATGCCCCTTCCTCGTCTAGGTCAAGATGCTGAAAAAAACATGGCACGTCCTCTAGCCGCGGAATTGGAGGCAATGCGGGAAGGACATAACGAGAGCATCCAGGTCTTGCGGTCTCAGGGATGTACTCGCCATCGTCTAGAGAGTCAGTAGAAGAAGAACCGGTACTTGCAGAATCTTCGAAGTCAGACTCTGAATTATCCGTCACTGGTTCGTTTTCTAGCATCGACGGTTCCGCGGCGCGAACAGTTGTCGCCGCAACAGGCGGCCCAGATGGCCTTTCACCCATCTGAACCAAAAAATCCATCACATGTTGGGGCATCAATCTACGGTGGCATCCGAACGTGACACGGATGTGCTCATCATTAAATAGCCACACCAACAGGTGCACGAATTTATCGTCGGGCTGTCGCCGTAAGAAGCGATATCCGACTTTCCTTATCTCTGTAAATCTGCCTCCGAGGTGGTGTAAGAAAGCATGCACTAACTCCGCCATGGTGCTCATATCCTGATGTTGAAAGACCACCGTTGAGTCCGACTGGAACCAGACTCTGTCTTGCCGCTCATGTATCACAGCATTTGGGTGCAATTTGATTATCAAGGGTTGCTCCATTCAACGTGTTTTCGTCAACCAGTGCCGCTGCAACATTCAACGTCTCCATTCCACTCCAGTGCCGCTGGATCAACCAGAGTCACACTTTTGCACCAGTGCCGCCGCAAAACCCTATGGCACCTATGTCTTCCAGTGCCGCTGCAACACCCAAAGGCACTCCATTACACGGGTGCCGCGTCATTTTGCAGCGTCTTCAAGCTGCTCCAGTGCCGCCAAATCTTCCAGCGGCATTCCCCTCTCCTCGAGTGACGCGATATAGCAGTATTGGTTCGCCTGACCTTCTCCGGTGCCTCTGCAAGATACGGCGGCACTCTTTTTAGTGCCTCGGGTTCTTCCAGCGGCATTACACACGGGACACAAAAGAAAGATATGCAAAGATTGATTTATTAGAGTAAATATGAATTTAATTATATTTATATAAAAAAACCAATAATAATAATAATAATAATGATTATTAGGAGGAGGAAAGGTGGGGTCCATGAAGGATAAAAACAATGGGAAATTGAAAGAAAATCCAGAGCAATTGGGCAAAGAGTGCAGTCTGTGATATATTAAGATTACATTAGAACTTAGAAGGGGAGTGTGGATAAAACGTGTTCTCCAACAGCCAATGAGAATAAAGAGAAATCACACCAATCCCCTCAAATCCATCCAAACACTTTCCCTTCCGCCACATCGATTGCTCCATTTCCACACACCAACAAATCCAATACACCAAAATCAAAACAGTCAACACACACACACAGCTTCATTCACACACCACCAACTAAGCTTACCCAACCTACCATACTACTCTTTAGTCTTTACCTTTTGATTTTCACGCATTTTCAATAATCACCCACACCACGATGGCAGTGGCGACGAGCTTTTCGGGGGCTAAGTTGGAGGCTCTGTTGCTTAAATGTTGTTCCTCTTCATCTGCCAATGCTGCTTATTCTCTCTGCGTGCCTTCTTCCAAAACCGCCAAGCCAACCAAAACGGCGTCGTTTCGGAGAGCCCTGGTTCGTTGTGACGCTTCGGCTTCTCCTAATGCTATTCTTGACAATGCTGCCGCTGTCTCGGCTCTCGAGCAGCTTAAGACTTCCGCCGCCGATAGTCAGTTTTCCTTCTTTTCTTTCCTTATTTCTCTTTATCCAATTATGCGATTTTAATGCTTACATAATAAAAAGCTTAATTCAATTGCCTTGTTTATTTATTCTCTTATGTATCTTTAATTTTGATGACGAATATGTGAAATCTGTCATCAAAGTGTTTTGGGGAGAAAAAAAAATCGGTAATTTTTTTTGATATTATTTTCTGAGAAAAAGAAAAAAAAACTCCGCATGCGCTGATAGGCCAATGTGAAATTTGTTTTTTTAGGGGTAATGATAATCCACATTCAGGAAATTTGATTGTAGCATTTGATTGAAAAGAAACTAAGAATAAGAAGGGCATGGTTATTTACAAAGAAGAATAACAATTAAGGAGAAGGCTATGACAACACACACCTTTAATTGATTAACTTTTCTGTCAAATTATTGAACTTGACTAGGGTATACGAAGGAAAAGAGCAGCATCGTGGTGATTGGGCTCAGCGTGCATACTACACCTGTGGAAATGCGTGAAAAGCTTGCCATTCCAGAAGCTGAATGGCCCAGAGCCATTGGAGAGCTTTGTGGTCTCAATCACATTGAAGAAGCAGCTGTTTTGAGCACCTGTAACCGAATGGAGATATATGTTGTTGCTCTTTCTCAGCATCGTGGCGTAAAAGAAGTCACGGAGTGGATGTCAAAGGTGAAGTCTAATCTCGAATCTTATTCCGTGATGGTCCTTCAGAGATTAATTGTTTTATCATGTTGGTTGTTCAAAGGATGAATTTGATGATTGTTTATTGAACAACAAATATGGCGATTGGTTTAGTATTTGCTTTTCTCTCAAGAACTAATTAATCCATATTGAACAATCCTGATCTTGCTTGCAGACTAGTGGAATTCCCGTTTCCGAGCTTTGCCAGCATCGGTTTTTGTTGTACAACAAAGATGCCACACAGCATCTTTTTGAAGTATCTGCTGGTCTTGACTCTCTTGTGCTGGGAGAAGGCCAAATCCTTGCCCAGGTTAAGCAAGTTGTCAAGGTTGGACAAGGAGTCAATGGTTTTGGGAGAAACATCAGTGGGCTATTCAAGCATGCGATTACTGTCGGGAAAAGGGTTAGAGCCGAGACTAATATTGCTGCAGGAGCTGTTTCTGTTAGCTCAGCTGCTGTTGAATTGGCCTTGATGAAGCTACCTGAAACTTCACATGGTAATGCTAGGATGCTGGTTATTGGAGCTGGAAAGATGGGCAAGCTCGTGATCAAACATTTGGTTGCAAAGGGTTGCACAAAAATGGTGGTTGTCAATAGAAGTGAGGAGAGAGTTGCAGAAATCCGCGAGGAGCTAAAGGATGTTGAGATAATCTACAAGCCCCTGTCAGAAATGCTTGCTTGTGTGGGTGAAGCAGATGTAGTTTTCACCGGTACAGCATCAGAAAGCCCTTTGTTCTTGAAAGATGATGTTAAAGACCTTCCTTCTGTGAGTCAAGGCGTTGGAGGCTGTCGCCTCTTCATTGATATCTCGGTTCCTCGGAACGTGGGTTCATGTGTCTCGGATATTGAGTCTGTGCGAGTTTACAATGTTGATGACCTTAAAGAGGTTGTAGCTGCAAATAAAGAGGATCGGCTGAGAAAAGCAATGGAAGCTCAGGCTATCATTGGTGAAGAATCACAACAATTTGAAGCTTGGAGGGACTCACTTGAAACTGTTCCTACCATAAAAAAATTGAGGGCTTATGCTGAAAGAATCAGGGTTGCTGAGCTTGAGAAATGCTTAGGTAAGATGGGTGATGATATCTCGAAGAAGACACGGCGAGCCGTGGATGATCTTAGCCGGGGCATAGTCAATAAGTTGCTTCACGGTCCAATGCAGCACCTAAGGTGCGACGGGAGCGATAGCCGGACCCTGACCGAGACCCTTGAGAACATGCATGCTTTGAATAGAATGTTTAGCCTTGAGACTGAAATATCAGTGTTGGAGCAGAAGATTCGAGCAAAAGTGGAACAAAATCATAGTGACAACTAAACTCCAACTGCATTGGTTACACTCATTTATTTCATCAATTCCAAAAAGGAAAAGGAAAATTAGAAACATGCTCACCTTTTTTAGGATTGCTCTTGTAAGCTTTTAAGTTGCTGGTTGAAACATTGTAAGTCTCCATGAGGGAACTTCAACTTATTCCTGAACTTCATAGTACATAGCCGTTTGGCTTTGATTTGTAGTATACATAATAGAGTCAGCTACGGCGAGCTTTGTATTTATCACAAGCATTCTATGTTTAAGATTTGTTCCCTTTTTTGGGAACAATAATTTGTTAATATACTGAGCAGAGTGGTTTTTGTTGTCATTCTTTATGCTATACTTTTTTCAGCGTTAACGACTGTAGATACATAAATTAAAAAAAAAAAACATTTTAGCTGAACACTAAAAAGATGGTCCAAGGCACAAGAATTTCATAATGTGGAGGCTTGGGAGAGTATACAGAATATATGCAGCTTCATAAACTGGTTCCGGGATCTTGTTGCTGAATTTACCAAACTGTTCAGATTTGAAGGCAATGATGAAGCTTGTGAGTTGTGACTACTCACAAATTCTATTATCACTGATCCTTTTTTTTTTTGGTATCAATAAATCATCTTGTATGGAGATTTTAATATTTTATGGGCCTTGAATATAACATAAAAGTGGAAAATTCTCCGATGCTGATACAAGAATCAGTATGAGATGTTATTTAGGTGCAGTAAGGCCGGAGGGAGACACCTGATTGTGGGACCTAAGAACAGTGTTCAAGAACAAGCCTAGGCTATAGGACCGTTGTATGAATAAACTAAGTCTCCCTAGCTGGCCCGAGGTTAATTAGAGATTCTCTAATGCTAGTTTTAATTTCAATTAGGTTTGGGTTTTACAAAATACTATACGAATATTTGTGGTGTTATATATAATTTCAAACTAAATATGAAATTTGTTACTCCAATGTCTAATGTCTGATTTCAATTTAATTTATATTTTATTTAAATTAAAAAAATAATAAAAACAATAAAAATAATTATACAAATGACAACTTTTTATTAAAACTGGTTTCATTTCATTCATCAATTTTAATGCAAATATTAATATCAAAAGAATCTATCCACGTCTAAAGTTTTTCAAATACATGTTACATGTAAGACATTATACCATTTATGTATGTGATATCATGCACATGTCACTTGCTACATAACCTTTTAGATTATCCAAATGTATGTGGATATATAAGTATGGGAAAATTGTCTCCTATACCGAAAATATCGATATTTCAATATATTTAATTATTGATCTTAATCATATATTAATTTTATAACTAAAATTAATTAAGATCAATGACTAAAAATACTGAAATATTATTATTCTCCACATATCCGATACTTAATTTTTTATTACAAAATACAAACTATGACTTGAAAGGGCATTCGGTCAGAACCAAATCTTTTTGTATCTCATTGAGAACACATATATATATGGATCTCATATCTTCCTTTAGAGCTAGCTACAATTCTACAACACATACATCAATGCTTACAAATGACAATAGGCAGCGGTAATAACTCCCTTTCAAGTTCAAATTTTAAAAACAAAATATATAAAATTAAATCAAAAAACAAATTTCAAATCGATTCTTAATTTCAAATTGTGAACTCTTATTCTCTTAATTCCTTATGACGTGATAACACCTAATTGAATACATATGTAAAACTCTTTTACACTGACGATGCATAAAATTAAATTTATTTTTGTGATTGCCTTTTTTTTTCTTATGATTTTACCTGTAGCTTCACTAATTACACATCATTTGTATAAAGAATAAGGGGATGAATAAATTCAGAACCAAATAATTTACCTGAGACATATCCATTTTAGATGTAAAGATTCAAAGTACAGGGTAAAAAATGTAGAAGAAGACGACTGTTTATGCGCTAACTGCACTACAGAGGACATTAGCACTAGAGTGGAATGGGCTTCACCAGAGAAGTGAAGAGTGTGACGACTCACTAACTACATAGCATGTGTATGAAAAATGTAAGATGAATAAATTCAGTACTGTAAATCATATTACAATATGCAAAGATTTATTTGTTTAGGTTTTGATGAATGACAACCATTAGCGTTTGAGGAATCCAAATTGAAAGTAAAACAACGAGGGCAAAAAAACGAAGCCCGCAACATTGAAGATAATTTAGTATTTTAGGACTTTGATAAAATTCTTGTCAAGAACTATATATATATATATATATATATATATATATATATATATATATATATATAATTTTTTTAAAAAAAAAATTT
>JASCZI010000439.1:21329-31857 GCA_036250425.1 Stylosanthes scabra
TCTTTTCTTTAATCAAGTCAAACCAAGTGAATTTTGCTCACTCTCACCCCACGCGCACGAACAAAATATTACTACTAGAACGAACAGAAAATTTAAAAGTAAACGAACAGGTTTTAAAACATGTTTATGTCAACTATAAAAACATGTTCGTTGTACATATAAATTTCTGTTCGTATAGTGTACGTGTGAACAACTTGGTTGGACTTGGTGGAGAAAAATAAGTGTACTTCTAGAATTATTATTATTATTATATAAAAGTTTTATTCAAAAGTTTATTACTAAATGTTGCATACATAAAATAATATTCGAATCTCCACTATATAAAGATCCGATAGTAATAATCTTTATACATGACAAGTGTCTAGTCCTCAAAAGCCTAACACAAATCCTTTATTTTTCAATAAATTGACATGTGTTATCACCTTATCGTATTCCATGAATACACCATTAAATGGAGGACCATATAAAAAAAAATAAGATAATATTTTGGGATAAAATTAAATTTATTACTTTTAAATTAAAATTTTCAACCATTAAATTTATAAGAAAAAATATAAAGATTTAAAAGGAATTTTATCATAAAAAAGGTTTTTAGATTTCAAATATAAAATTAGAAATATTATGTTTTCAAAATGAAAGTAAAATAAAAATTGAAAGAAAATTTTTCTATTAATTAAAATTTTTTGTATTTTTATTGAACCAAATAAGTGCATAATTAAGTTTTTTTTTATCAAGTATAAGTTAATTAATTGACAAATTGTCTAATTTAGTGAGTTGATCAAAGACACTATTGTATAGTGATTATTGCAAAAAGATTTAGTAACTTAAAAAAAATTATAGAAAAAAAGGAATAACCTTTTTCAATAATTCTATGTGACCAAGTGATTTTGGCCAACCAAGTCCAACCAAATCATTTATTTCTATGCTAAATAAAAGGTTATTTTGATGTCAAATAATAAAACTTTATTTAAGTGCAATTTTTTATACTATTTGATATTGAAATAATATTCTATTTAACATAGAAATAAATCACTTGATTAAATTTGATTGGCCACAACTACTTATTCAAATAGCGTTACCCATAAAAATTAATCTCTTATAATGGATACGTATTGCCGTTTTCACATAATAAAATGTGCCATAGATGATGAAGAAGAAGAAAATGTATGTTATAAAATTCGAGTATATGTGATAATGGAAATATAGATTACTGAGAATATGGAGAGCTGGAGAGTGGAAAGATGAAAGATTAAAATTGAAAAATACTACAATTTTTGCACAATTACATTTAACAAAACTAGTATTAGAAAAACAGAGTTATTGAGTATTAATTATTGGGGAAAAGTACTAATATTGTCATAATGGTTTGGTTCAAAAATCAAACTTACCACAAACCTTATTTTTGTCTCAAAATTATCATATAAATTTTAATATCACATTAAAAATACCAAAATTCAATTATTTTGACGAAACTACCCTTTCTTCCCCTTATAATAATAAATTGCATTTATTATTATTATTATTATTATTATTTTGGGAAAAAAAAAACAATACAAGGGCTAATCATCAGAGCCCCAACCTTCTCCCCCAATTTTCTCCCCAAATCAACTTTGAAATCCTAGCCTCTTCAACTTTAGAAGACAACGTCTAATCACACCACCGTTCGTTGGTCTCGTTTTCGCTGTTCGAACCGTCCGGCCACTGTGCCACAACTAGAGCCTCCATCAGCTCATCTCTGCCACCATTGCGTCGCGTCTTCATCTTCGTCTTCGTTGCGTGCATCGTGTCTTCATCTTCGTCGCGTGTATCTTGCCTTCGCGGACAGCTTTGTCCGCGCCGCCTGGAGATGTATGCGTCACACTTCATCGCCGTCCCTTACACATCTGAAGGTAAGCTTTCTTTTTCTTTTTTTTTTAAAGTAACATTTCTGAATTTTTTTTTACGATAAATTATGATTCTCACAAAGATGCTGGTGCCATTGCTGATCTTAGTGTTATGCATATAATCAATTAACCAACAGCTGCAGCTGCAACTAAAAAGGGCACCCTCATTCACAGCTAATACAATGGCAAAATTCATCACAATCTATGATAACTAATACTCTGTATTGGAACAAGTTTATGAAGGTGAGAGGATGAAAGCCAGTGATAACAACTTGCTGGGCCCGCTTATACTTTCTGGAAGTTGTTTAAAGCTTATTCACTTTCTGGATTTTAGAGTTACATTGGAATTTTACACTTCTGATTTATGTGCTGTTTTGATTCACTAATGTTTGTTTCAAATATGAAAGATTTTATTAATAAAATTGGCTTTGTACGTTGCTGGATAATTGTTTTTGGTTTCAATGAAAACATTTAGTTGAACGTTGTCTTCATTGTCTAATTGTTATTCAGGAATTAGTCAAATGATATTTTAGAATACAAGACTGAAAATATGAAGTTTCTTGAAAAGGCTGAAGCTATAAATGCTTTGGATGATAATGGTGGTGGTTAGAAAAATTGGGGTTTAGGGATTTGATTCCTCAATCTGTAGCTCACTCTCTCTAGTTTTGTGAACGTGAGTACTTTTTCTTTTTTTTGAAAAATTATGGTTTTAAATTTTTAATAAATAATAACAATAGGGATAAAACGGTCAATATGTTCTTTTAATAAAAAATTTAAACGTTTCTGCCAATTTTGAGGAAAAAATGTTTGTGGTAAAAGTGATTTTTACACACAACTTTTATGGCATAAAGAGTACTTTTCCCTAATTATTGAACAATAAAAGTGTAAAACTGAGATGAAAGAATAAAAAAATAGTTATTTGTGATTGATTTTAGTAAAACTGAAAATACAAAAAACAAAAAATAATACAAATAAAATAGTAGGGCAATTAATTTTTTAAGCGGAGCTAATATTTTTATTATCAATTTTTTTTTATAAAATTTGTAAACTTGAGTGGGGCAAGTGCCCCCCTCCTCTACAACCTCGGTTCGTCAATGATATAATCTCACTATCTATATATAATTGACAGTAATACGAAACTAATTTTAGGAGTTTTTAGGGAGTTAATAATTAAGTTATCATGTAAAATTTAAAAAATTTATTATCCAAAATTAAAAAGAGTATTGCTACTGAACAAACGTTAGGCGATCAATACGGAGCCAATGAGTGTAATTAGGAAAATAGTGGGTGATAAAAAAAAAAAGAAAAAAATAATAATATTGATTTCCTATTGTCTCCCTAATATTGGCTACTAATACTTTCTCAATTAAAAAACGTTATGATCCAAACAGAATAAAAGTGACTACCTATAGAATATATGAGTTATCATTTATAACTCATATACCATCTCTATCAAATATATTGGGTCTCAAATATGTTGACTCCCAATACTTTTTATATATAACTAGTGTATGGCCCACGCTATGCGTGGTTGTTGTGTATTTCTATTTTATATTATTTTTTAATAATGTGTTCCAAAAAACTTATTACATCAAATTAATGAGTTTGAGTAAATTGTATATTTTTTATAAACAAATTCATTGATTATGTCATTATGTGTTTCATATTTGTGGAAAGACATATGAAGTAATTTGATATTTTTGATTGTCTAAAATTATAAAATTAACATACATTTCTAAAGACTTCTTGAAAAACTACATTATCTGTGTCATTATTTTTTTCTCCATCATGACACTACAAAATTTTTAGCCCTTCTCTGTTGGTAACCCTCGAAAACGCAACATATAGTTGTCCGTGTGTGAAAACAGACTTCTTGAGTATCAACCCTACTCGTGACAAAGACTGTCCTTGACTCTTGTTAATAGTCATAGCATACGAAACCATAATGGAAAATTGTCTGCGAACAAACTTGAAGGGTATTCGATGATCAGATGGACTCAACGTCATCCTTGAGATAAACACCTCATCACGAACATTTTTTTTATGTTATACTACGTGCTTCAATGACATGTTTACCAACTCTAGTTAGCACCAAACGAGTACCGTTGCATAATCCAGCAGTATGATCTATGTTTCTTAATAACATAATTGGAGTGCCAACTTTCAATGTAATTTCATGGTTTAGAAAACATGAACACTTTATTGTGTTTAGAAATTATGGTGTGTGAATAGAGGATAATAAGTCATTGATTTAGTTGGGCATGCCTTATTTGAGCTATAACACGTTTTAGCTTCCCCGGAGTTTAAATTCATCATAGTTATTTATTTCATCAACGCCTTGCATATGAAAATTTACATGAGAAACAATTGTTAGGTTAATAACATTATATTTAATTTGATAATATATATATAAACAATAGATACTTGACTGTCATTTCTCCGTGGCAGGAACATAAAGTTTTCGTTTATCTCATTATCATGCCTTTTTGACATGCATAAGAGTAGCAAATTTCCAAACACGCATTTTCAACATAAGCTCAATCAATAACCATTAAGATAAACAACATAATATATAAATATTTTTTTGTCATAAACATATATTAATGTTTTACCGCAACAATTAAATTACTTTAAAAAATTTACAATAAAAAACACTACTTTAAATAAAAATTAATATCCTAAAATTTAATAAGCGAAATCAAAATCAATTGTCTTCAATATTATTTTGGTTTTTCTGTCTCTTGACACCTTTTTTGCTGACTTGTTAGTAGAAAGTTGACATTCCTCCTTTTGATCATCTATAAAATTCTCTCTTGATCTCATTTCACCTTAATTGTTTTTGGCAGGTGTCTTATCCTTAACACTTGTAGCAGCATCCTCCAAAGAATCCTGAGTATAAATAATTTTTTTAGTTTACAATATTAATACATTAACTCAAACAATATATAATTTTTTATAAAATTAAAAATACCATACATTATTATTCAGTGATGCGTCCTCAGTGGTTTCCTTAGGGTGATTACTCTCAACAACATCCTCATCATCACATATATTTGATACGGTGTATACACGATCTCTTTGACTTATGTTTGTTGATTTCACATTAATCCTAAAGAGCAACCTCTTCTCCAACATGTTGTTATGTGTTGGTGGATATTCTTCTTCACCAACATCCTGAACATCCATGAATAAGGTTTTGAAGTTACACAATGCATAATCCAATAAATCTATTAAAATTTGTAATATATATAATACAATTGATGATGTCTTACATCCTCCAACTTAACATCTTCAGCCTCTTTTCCACATAACTGCTTTGCTTCAGTATTTCACAAAAGTAATGTAATGAAGCCAGTGCCATCATGGACAATAATCTGCACCTTGTACCTGTTGATCAAAATTGAGAAAGTATTTAAAGTCATATAATATTCAAATTTTACATTAAAATCGATGAAAATGTTTTATTCTTCAAACATATTTTTATATGCCAGATTATTGAATTATAATTCAAAATCAAATCTAATAATTTAAAATTTGAAGGTTTTAATTAATACAAGTTGTTTTTTAAATCACCTAATTAAATCTATTTTTAATTATTATTTAAATTTAAAAAATCAATCTAAATTGGGAAGGTGTAAATATTATATATGTTCTGGACTAGGCCCAAGGCCGCCACTTCGTGACAAGATTGGCTAAAAGAAGAACGGTAATCCACCAATTTAGTAGGCCGGCCCAAGCAAGGAAACCCCATTACCACTCCATAACCGATGGGATACACGTCACGAAGACTTGGCGAGGAAGGATAGAATCCCGCGAAGTACGGACTTCATGCAACTGCTCTGAGCTCTCGAACTGATCCCATCAAACTGATTCGGCAAGAGAATCTCATGAACGACCCACAAGGAACTAAACCGTTTGGAAACGAACTCCAAGCAGAGAGTTAGTAGGAGCCCTATAAATAAGTAAACCAGTCAGTCAAGGTAATCCATTTATTCTCACTTATTCACTACCTCATAACTCACTTTGCTGACTTAAGCATCGGAGTGTCCTCGTAGGTAGCCCTCCCGGCTTGGTTTTGTTGCCGCCGTCGTCAGAGTTCCCCAGCTTCCTGTTTCCTTACTTCGTGAGTTCCTTGACCTTCGAACAATATACTTCTTAAAATCTAATTAATTTTAATAATTAACTAACAAAAATAATGAAATTACCTCAGAATAGCTCGGTCATCGATATGATGACATTCCTTGCACTCATATTTATTGTCATCATTTTGATGCACTGGCTTTTTACATTTTTTACATGCAGCATAGTACCAACTATCTTTTGTAGCATTAACAGCTACAATTGTGCCAGCAATTCACACATCACACTTCTTAGTAAACTTCGCAACTTCCCCAATGGTTTTAACAGTAGCCTTCCCTTGCTTGAGTTCATCAATATATCGAACTGAACTCCCAGAAGAAATTTGATTGATACTAACGGTTGTAGAAGGATTGTCTCCAAGGAGTCTGAAAAGTAGGAAATTTATTACGATGTTTTCTTGAGAACAAAAAATTAATGTAAATTAATATATAAATTAATATTTTCAAGATTCACCAAATTGTTTTTTTCTTTATATGCAATTAGTTAATCATTAAAAGAGTTCTGAGTGCATATTGCATACCCATTACTTAAACATGTGTGTGTAGAAAGGGAAGCATATAACCTGTCACGAAACTCTTGGACCTCCGCTAAATCGGGATTAATACGCAATTTTAGAATCTGAAAATAACTCTGTACTGAAGTCCTCTCTGTCACATAAAAAATTCTAAATTGTTAATAATTTGTTTAAAAAAAATATATATCAACACGTCTTTATATTGTAATAAATTTATCATACCATTCAATCGGCTTGCCTTAAAATACTGGCACACTATTATTACTGGTTCAACCCGTCCATCCTCAAAGTGCGGGAGAATTTTATCAACAGCATCTCCAAAAAGTACGCAATTTATTTTGTAGTTACTATCAAAAGAGATAAGCATTTTTAATAATTTAATATCAAATTATCAAAAAAAAAATTTAATGTCAAATAAAATTTAAAAATTAGAAGTCATTGTCTAGATGAGATAAGAACATAACATAATGTAAGATCCCAATAACATAACATTTTTGTAGTTTCTAAAAACAATAACACAAAATAAGAAATAAAAGATAGATTCTTATTTAATTTTTAGTTTTCATTAATTAATATTTTATTTTCAAATAAGATAATTTAATTTGGGAAAGTCTCTAAAACTAATTGAATTTAAAAAAGAAATAATCTAAATTTGGAAACGTACCATCATCTAATTATTACATATAATCGTGATCAGTACTAAGGATGATTAATATTTGAGTGTATGAGTGTCGTCCAATTACACTAATTTGAATCATGTTAATTAATAAAAAGAGATCAAATTTAAATTTGGGAATGATTTAAGACACCATTCTAAATTAATTTATACATTATAATTGATATATTTTTACATATAAAAATTTACACGAAAAATAATCGTTAAGTCAATAACATTAAATAATTTGATAATATAAAAAAAAACAATAGATACTTGACTGTTGTTCCTCCATGGCAGGAACACGAAGTTTTCACTTATCTCATTCTCATGCCCCAGATGAGATGAGAACATAAAATAATGTAAGATCCCAAGAAATTCATTTGATCTTGAGAATTTAAAATGAAAAAAAATGAAGCTAACGAATTAAATATTTAATACCAAATAAATTACTCAATATCGTTGATTGTAATAGTCATTCGCTTTGTCTTTATTCCTTTACTCGTCAAAACTTCTCTTGGCTCTTGTTTCCCCACCACTTCACTGACGACGTCTGTGTAAATTAACAAATTATATCATTACCATTTTAAAAAACTTCATTATTACCGTGTCAAACCAAATAAGTGCATTCTGCCTTCAAAAAAATATAAACAGTTTAACTAACCAAAAAATTCATATGGATCGACAGATACAACATGTAACAATTCTGTTATGGCCTTCATAATAAAATGACGCAGTCCAAAAAATGAGACTTCAACACACTTAACGATTGTTTTCTTGCAGAATGTTAGGATCCATTTACATGTTGTGGCACGCGTCCTTGGTTTAGTGTCTGTCACTATAAAATCACTCATGGTATACATTTTAAATTCTTCAAGTTTACCCCTCCATTGCTTAAACAAAGAATCTGGAATCGATCCCTGCACTCGAGTGCCCTGGTTGCAATATTTATAAATAAAATTAATATTAATCTAAAACATCTAAATTTTCAAGTCGACAGATTTATATCCTAATAATATAATATCAAATAAAAATAACAACCTTAATATCTTGGATGACCATTTCAATAATATTGATCTTTTTCTCGTTATTCTTATCGGGCTCTTCCCACAACCGAATCAAGTACACATTAAAGTACCAACCAAGCTTCTTGGGACCAACATCTTCAAGAAAATCAGTTGCAAGAGCCATTTGATTTTCGCTCACCAAAAAGATGAATTTTGATATAACTTGCGAGTGGAATCTCAGGTAGAAGACGTATAATAACAGATTTATAATATTTATATGGAACATGGTGAGCATTAAATTACAATAGAAATCTTTTCTTTCATTTTTTTTATTGAATCAATGCCATTAAATCAAATTATTGTTTTATATGATGAGTTTTTGGAAGATATTTATTTGATTTTGGATTCATAATATTATATTCTAAATATAGAAGTTTTCAGAAATATTTTAAAATAATTACTCACTAAACGAAACTATTTAAACTAATTATTCAAAATTGATCTTATACATTTTAAGCAAGTTTTGTTATTGATAATTTAATGCTCACCATGTTCTATTTAAAGAGTTTCTAATGACATATTATCGACGCACCACTTGGCACGATAATAGGCATCCACGTGTTTGTCCAATAGGCTGTCGCAACATTCTTTTAACTAGCATATGACCCGCGCGTTGCGCGGGGCACGAGTTTGTTGAATCTTATCGATTGTATTGATCTATTTAACTCTATTTTCGCAAGTATCTTTAGCATTGTAAAGTTATACATGGACCTCGTAATTTACCAAAATTTAAGCAATAAGAATGCATCAATAGTCAATTATGTCTGTGTTTTTTTTTTACACTTTGTTATTTTATTTTGTTCCTACTTTTATCATGTTAATCAATAGCGGGTTGCTACAACATGTGAAAGACACTTAATTGAAAACTATACAAACTTTTTTTTGCTACTATTATTTTTTTATGTAATGGAGATTTATTAAATTTGATACTTGTCAACCATTAATATTAGACACTTATTAAATAATTAATCTATTACTATTCTCTTTTTATATAGTGGGGATAAATTTATTTCTTTTATTCTCTCAATTTTAGGAAAATGTTAAATTTCAAATTTTAAAAAGTTGAATTCTTTACTCTCAAATCAGAATACCGACCATAATAATATCACTTCTCTTTCCACTTCTCACAAGCTCTCAGTTGTGTTGGTACAAAATTACTCAAGCATCTAATAGAATGACACATGTCATTTAAGCATCTCATAGTGAGACATGTGTCACTCACATTGACTATTACTATTCCCTTATTATATAGTGGGGGATTACTATTCTCTTTTTATATAGTGGGAATAAATTTATTTCTTTTGTTCTCTCTCAATTTTAGGAAAATGTTAAATTTTAAATTTTAAAAAGTTGAATTCTTTACTCTCAAATCAGAATATCCACCATAATAATATCACTTCTCTTTCCACTTCTCACATGCTCTCAGTTTTGTTGGTACAAAATTACTTAAGCATCTAATAGAATGACATATGTCATTTATGTTTGTATACCTTCTTAAGCATCTCATAGTGAGACATGTGTCACTCACATAGACTATTATTATTTCCTTATTATATAGTGGGGAATATATTAATTAATAGATAATAGATTGACATACGGATGAGGGATGATATCCAAATTTTCTTTCTTTAAATATCTTTCACAATATAATTCATAAAAAATATTTTATTAATCTCAAATATATTATTATCCATATTTAATTTATAAAAATTTAGATTAATGTTGGTGCCTATTAACACATTAGTTTATATACAGGGCAAGTTACTTATTTAGAAGAATTGGCATCCTAAATTATCTATATACACCATTAAAATATATATGATGAGATTGCTCCGTTTGGTTAAATATATGGAATCCGTGGAAGGGTTTAAGGTTTTATGAAAATCCTTACACCCTGTCACGGTTTTTGTTTAAATTGCAACAACTAAGAGGAATCCGTGGCAGGGTCCCAAGGTTTCTGGAAAAAGTGACAGCCTGCCACGGATCTTGAAGAGTTATAGCCACACAGTAAATTTGGAGTTGTATAAAAGGAAGAGAGCTAACAATAAATATATCACATATTATATTACCATATAATATTTAAGTCTCAAAATTTTACAAGAAATAATATATGTTCATGCATATGCCAAATGTGCCTAGAGCCATCGAATCTTGAAGAAATGCTTTTTTTTTGGCATAAACATATTATATGTAATTATTTATTAGCAATTGGTTCATGTATAATATAAAAATAAAATTAGTAGTAACTATATAAGAAAAAATATATGAT
>JASCZI010000440.1:7451-21845 GCA_036250425.1 Stylosanthes scabra
GTGATGCGTACGCATCTGTGCCGAAACAGCCTTTTGGGCGTGCCTCCCACGTATAGGATGCGTACGCATGGCTTCACTGATGCGTACGTATCTGGTCCAGCAATTGCCTTCTAGGTTTTGTTGCGATCCTTTCGTTCCTTTCGCTCTCTCCGGCCACTTCCGCTCCGAACTCTGCCTGTTATATCCTGAAACACTTAAGCACACACATCAAGGCATCGTGCGGAACGGGAAACAGTTCAAAACATAGTAAATATTGGCCGAAATAGCAGATATTACAATTACAGCCCTAAGGAACTACTAAGTGCAATTTAACCTATTTTGCTAGTGTTTAAGCGATAAAGATGTGATAATTAATCAATTAAAGCAGTAAAATGAACCGTCGAAACGGGTTTCATCAAAATTCATCTTGAATTAAAGTTTAGATTCTCTATTTAAAATATGGAGATTTCGAAAGTTAAATGAATTTTATATGATGAGTTATACAGCTTCGAAGGGAAACTGTTTTCTAGTTTAAGAATTTGGTATGTTAAAACTAGCAGTAATTTGTTTTGATTACAACTCTCACCTCTGTGGTTTTATTTGCACAAAATTGGTTTCGCTGGAAAGCTTGAGATGTCAAGTTTAATTCTGGAGAGTTTTAAGAGAAGATGATCTATATATGATTTTATACGAATTTTTGAAGTAAAGTTATTTTCAGGTTTGAAAACAAATTATTCTTCTAAAAACAACAAATTCATTTGTGTATAACTATTTTTGTAGAATTCAAAATTGAGTAGGACCAAATTGTTAGTGCTTGTTATGTGTCTAACCTTATTCTAGAAATTTTGAGGGAATATAGATCATATACAATTTTCTATAAAATTTTTAAGTGAGATTGCTTCATGGTTAAAAGTTTGGTTTATTACAAAATTGCAGCAACTTCAACATTACATATTAAATTCTATGGAATATGAAATTAAGTGTAGTTAATTTGATAATAATAAATAATGTGTCTTCTAATGATCAGGAGATTTTTATATGAAAAGAGATTCTAGTGAAAGAGATACATGAGTTGATGGAGATATTGTCTTCTTTTTCAAAATTATGAACTTAAAATGGATAGTTCACTTTCAGCTCATATATCTTTTGACCTAAGGTTATTTCATTATAGGATAAAAAATTGTTAGTGTATTTATGTGTCTTGCTCTTATCTATAGAAGTGTATAGTAAAATAAGGTTTATGAAATTTTCAATACGAAAAAAACTGAGAACTATTTTTTTTTGTCATGAAACTGACTTTGGTTGAACTTAGCATAACTTTGGAAATGCATAAAATATTCCACAAGACTTACATTTAAGTGGAACAAAAACGAAATTAAAGTTTGAAAAGTGTAACAGTAAACCAGAGAGTTTTAACTTATTTGAATTTAAGGTTAGTGAGATATATGAGTTGCAAACAAAGCTATCCTTTTTTTTCTAAGCTAAGACAAATTTTTAAGAATGAAAAGTCAACTTTTGACTCGCATAACTTCTAACGCTTAAATTATTTTCAACTGAAACGAAAAGGAGTATATTATATATGAGTTATTTAACTCTGTGTGAATGTTCATGTCATTTGAGTAACCGTATAATTTTTAATGGAATTTTAAAATACAGAACCTTGCTGAATTCATTTACAAATTTTAATAAAGAAAGACTAGTTTTTAAACTTAATTATGAATATCTTAGTGACTCAAATGACATGGAACCAAAGGGAAATTGATTTTGTGGGAGTCTATTTCATTTTGATAAAAGAGAATTGCATCCATCTAAATACATGATTTTATATTTGAATATCAAGTTACTCGCTTTTCCCAAAAAGGAAATGATTTGACAGCTTTGCTTTCATAACTAACATAGCAAATTTCTATAAATTTGTATGAATATTTAAAATAAGTGGAACCAATCCCCAAATTGAGAGTTATTAACCTCATTTTCTATAATAAATGCTTGAAGGCAAAGGAATACTCATAGATTATCCGAAGGCTTAATAAACACAAGGCCGAAAATTTGGTTTTTGGAATTAAAGGCAAGAGTTAGGATATATTTTTTTTTCTCTAATATGTTCCTTGAAGTCTTAGTTGTGATTGTTGATGGAATGATAAAAGTGATTTCTTGAATTAGTTTTTTATGATGTTTAAATTTTCAATTAATTATTATAATGTTTTATGATTCACTTTGATTGGTTATGGAAGTATTAAAAGTATGCTTACTCTATTTTGGGATCAAAATATGAATATGAAAACCATTAGAAGTGATAGGAGTAAAATGGTAATTTAATACTTAAAGGGCATGAATGTCATTCTAGGAAAAAATTTAAATATAGTAACTTTGAATTCTTAAGGGCATCCATGGAATTTTAGTAAAGGCTAAGCTAAATAAGAATAAAAATGTTATTCAAAAAGTCATAGGGGCAAAAGGGTCTTTTCACTTAGACTGAGATAAAGAATTAACATGATACTATCAACTGAACTGATAAAATACTGTGGAGACATTTACTATATTTGAATGTCCACGTACTGTGTGTGGTCTTTTCACTTTAAGCCTAACAATTATTATCAAATGTCTGCAACCTACCTGTGTTTTGTTCCATACAAACACGTATACCCCGACTGTATGCAAGTGGAAAGCCATAACCGGGCTTAGTCTCAGGAAATGTCGAGTTGCAGATAGTTAACTGACACATGAACTCATGGCCTTCGTGGAGAAAACATTCATCATATTGTTTGCAACATTATTCTCTGTGACTGTGGTCTGCTATTTGTCTGTATTGTGTTTTGTGATATGTTTGTGAATGTCTTATTTTCATGTTTTACTGCTGTGCGAATCTGAAGTTAGAGTAGAAAATTGGGAGGTAAACATTGGAAACAATTAACCTGTACGTAACTGAATAAAATATAAATCGATGTACTAGGATGTTTTTCCCTAAGACGAGTCATCCTGCATATTATACCTTACTGGGAACTCTACGGTGTGTTGGTTTGACTATTTTTAGTTTTCATTTTCCTTAAAAATCGAAAAATAGGAGAGAAAACACGTTTGAAATGATTGTACTAAAAATACTTTAAGGAAATGTTTTAAAAAAATTTAGAAAAATTGAAAATACAAGGGTGCGTTCGTTTGTGTTTTTCGTTTACATTGAGACTTTTATGAAAACAATGATAATACATCATCTAAAAGAGCACACAAGATAAAGAGATGGAAGCTTCAATGTCCAGCTTACCAGCTTCAATCTCCCTGATCCAATACCTTATTTATAAGTTCCAATTTCATATCCAACTCATTTGTTTAAACAAATTAAACAGGAATAAATTCGATATTGACAAGAATCAATTCTAATTAAAATCCTAACAAATAAATCAAAATAGATCAGACAAACTCCTGACCTAATACACTTGAATTTTAAACATAATCTACTGGAAGTACTCAAAAGCAATGGAAGGAACGACAATTTGCACTTCATTTCCAAATCTATAGCAAGCAATGAATCATAATTTGCTAGATTTGTTAGGAAGGGATAAAGAAAAAATTAAACACAAAATAGGAAGCATCAGTGTGTACCTTACAATGTAAGTGAAAAGCTAACGCGGTCACGGCAACAGCAAGAGGAAGACACGACAGCAGCGAGTGATCGGAAGAGATGAGGGTGTTAGATATATTAGTGGCTTAGTTTACTTCAGGGTAGTTTTGTAATTTGGTACAATAGCTCTTTATATAAAAAGAGCATTTTGTAACCCCTTTGAGTTAATAATAGTAATCAATTTCAATTTCAATTTCTATTCTCTATTCTTTCGTCTTTCTTCTTCTCTATCTTCCTGTTATCAATTTTCTCTTTGTTACAAACTTTCCCTTCTGTTCTTCATTTTTCCTTCTTGGTTCTTGCAAAGTCAAGATCATAATATGGTATCAAGAGCTTGATTTTCTGGGCAAGTACATTTGTTTTCCCTCTTCTCTTCACTACCATGGAAATCACTCTCTCAGATTCTACAACCAAGAAATTCTCTCCATTAGTAGAAAAATTAAATGAAGATAATTACTTCACATCGAGATACCTAGCTCTTCTCACCATTGAAAGCCTTGGAATGGAGGATCATCTGGACCCTGCCAAGATTTCGCCTCAAACTGTTATGGACAATGCAAAGAAAGCTTCCACCGATTCTGATCTTTACAAGACATGGAAGCATCAAGATCTCACTCTTGCTACTTGGCTTGTAGCTTCTATGACTGACACATTCAAGAACAAAGTTGTACATCTCAAGCAATTTCATCAAGTATGGTTCAAAATAGAGGAATATTTTACTGTTGCAACCTCTGCCAGAATTCAAAGCCTCAAAACTCAACTCAAATCTGTCAAGAAAACAGGAAGTATCCCTTACTATCTTGCTAAAATTAGGAAAATAATAGATTCTTTGAAAGCAATTGGTTATGAAGTTAGAGATGATGATCACATTCATGCTATTATGGATGGTCTTCCTGATGAATATACAGTTTATACCACAACTATTATCACTCAAATAGGCTTACTTAGGGTTCCTGAAGCTGAATCTGCTCTCATATCTTTTGATGAAATGGCTGAGAAATGGAAAAATGCACAATCTACTATTGCAATAGCTAATTTAGCTCAAAACTTTGATTTCAATAGAGGTGCTGCTCGTGGAAGAGGCAGAGGTGGAAGAACCAATAGAGGAGGAGGAAGATTCAATTTTAACAACCCAAGACCTCAATGTCAATTATGTGGCAGGCAAGGTCATGTGGTTTGGAATTGTTACTACCGCTTTGATCCTGCATTCAATCCAAATCAAGGAAATCCTGATCAACAACTTACCATTTGATACGCTCCGATCTCGACAAGTGCACCGAATCGTACAAGTAATACCACGGTGAAGTGGGTATCGTTCCCACGAGGAATAAAGGACCAAGCAATATTATCTATCAATTATTCTAATCATATCAAAATAAAACCTTGAGAGAATGATGGTGATGAACATGAAAATAATAGGAAAAGAGGGCAGAAAATTACTTGAGATTAAATGTGATGGAATGAGAAGTTAAGAGCTTTGGAGATGTTTTTCCCTTGAGGGCCAATGCATACATTCGAATAATAATTCTAGGTTTTCAGAAATCAAGCACAACGAATTTAGTATAACTAAGCCCTAATCAATTAGTAACTTAGTTTCTATGTACCTAATCAAAAGCTAATCTCTTAGTCAATCAATCAAATAAATAGATGAAGATCTGAATCCGATTCTAATTCTTATGAATCTCAAAAGTGATCCTAGATTAGATTAAATGTCACTCTATCCAAACTAGTTCTAATCCAATTTTAAGTCACAGAATTTTAGTTGCATAACATTTAACTTGACTATCTCTAGTTAGACTTAATTGATTATGTGATCTAATTTCATGCTAGCATAAACTAATAGATCTCTCAATCTAATTAATCTAGCCCTAGACAAGTTAAGAACACCTCTCAGTGATTCTAAACTATTGGGATGAAGAACAGAAAATTAAATCATGCATAGAAGATAACTGAAAATACCTCAATGAATTAATAAACGACTGTACATAGTGACTACCTCCTGCTAGGTGAACAGAGCTCCTCACCCTTAACAATGGAGTAGTTTAGCCTTGCATAATAAAAACTAGATCTAAGAAAAATAAAAATCTGTGCTGAGTGACTAACCCTAGATGGTTAAATCACTCTTTATACCTATCCTAATCTAAACTCAAATTCAAATTAAAATCTAATCATATCCTAATCTAATCCTAATCTTATCTCCTTATGGTTGCAAAACTTTATTTTCTTCTCTTGAGTCTTCAATCAATCATATCTTTAATCTTCCAATCATGCCCTTGATTAATGAGTGAAATTGATGGCTAATGACTTGGATTGGATTGGCCTTTGATTCAAAACTGGACGTTGCTTCTTTCTTCCCCACGTATAACGTGTGACTCCCACGTATAACATGGGGTCACTGCCAACTTCTACTTCTTAGTGTAAATTCACCACGTATGACGTTGCCAACCCACGTATAACGTGGGGTTGCTGTCTTGATTTGCTTCTTTGGACGCTATGGCTCACGTATAACGTGGGAGACCTCACGTATTACGTGTGCTCTCTGTCCAAGTTGGCATTGTGAGTTTTAATTCCCACGTATGACGTGAGAGTGTGGCGTATTACGTGTAGCCACTGTCCAATCTTGTCATTTCAGATTTAATTCCCACGTATGACGTGCCCACATCATACGTGGAGCTCAACACTTAGTCAAATCTCTCTTTTCTTCTCTGCTTCGTTTTCCTTTCTTCAATCCTCTTTGTTTATTTTTTAATCACCTAAAATTCTTTGTGAAACACTCTATAAACATAAACAA
Organism: Stylosanthes scabra; assembly: GCA_036250425.1. Classification (NCBI taxonomy): domain Eukaryota; kingdom Viridiplantae; phylum Streptophyta; class Magnoliopsida; order Fabales; family Fabaceae; genus Stylosanthes; species Stylosanthes scabra. Next base: position 13,841 of record JASCZI010000440.1, read on the forward strand.
AACTCAAAAGAACATCAAGTTTGTTTGATAATTCACAAATTGAGAGTGTAAATCACAAGAATAATCATATAATTAAAGAGGAATTGAAGCTAAAAACAACCTAAGATGCACATGCATCACCATTCCTTATGGTAATTCACAGCCACCACCACCTTATGCTAATTTTCATCAGCCTCGGGCCTATATCTCTACTCCATCCTCAGTAAGTGAAGCCTATTGGTTTCCTGATTCTGGTGTCAGTCATCATGTTACAGCTGACTCTGGCAATCTTCTTACTTCTTCATCCACCATCAATGATAATGATCAGCTATATGTCGGTAATGGCCAAGGTACACAAATTATTGCTTCTGGTTCTTCTATCTTATTTGATCCTGAAACAAAGATTGCTTATTTGTTACATAATTTGCTTCATGTTCCACAAATTACTCAAAACCTATTAAGTGTTTCAAGATTTGCTGCTGACTATCAGTTTTATTTTGAATTTTGGCCTAATGATTGTCTGATCCGTGATCAGGATACCATAGAACTACTACTACAGGGCAAAACTAAGAATGGAATATATAGTTTTAATCATCTCAAGATACCTAGAACTAATGCTAATAGTATAGATTTTGTGTGTAATTCTGTCCATGCCTCTTCTGAATGTAATAATGTTGTTTGTAATCCCTCTCAATCGGTTATCTTTTCTGATCATAAACCTAACAATTTAGGTAATTCTGCTGTAATACTTAGATCTGTGAATTTTACTTCTAATAAAAATGACTTTGTGAATAAGAAATCTAATGTTCAGCTTTGGCACAAACGTCTAGGCCATAGTGCTATTCAAACTGTTCTTAGTGTTCTTAATAAGAATTTTAATTTTTCAAGTTCTTTGCCTCATTATCAACATGTTTGTGAAATATGCTCAATGGAAAAAATGCATAAGCTTCATTTTTCTTCATCTAACACAACATATCATGCTCCTTTAGAATTGGTTTTTTTCTGATTTATGGGGCCCTGCCCCTGTTAACTCAAGAAATGGATTCAAATATTACATATGTTTTGTTGATGCCTTTACAAAATATACTTCTATATATCTTTTATCTAATAAATCCCAAGCTTTTACAGCATTCCAGTTATATAAGGCCTTTATGGAAAAACAAAGTGGTTGTCAATTAAAGGCATTACAAACTGATATAGGTTTAGAGTTTCTGTCTAAAGAATTTACATCATATTTAGCTAAGGAAGGTATCCTACATAGAAAGTCTTATGCATATACTCACCACCAACAAGGAAGTGTGGAAAGAAGACATAAACACATCACAGAGATGGGTCTAAGCCTTCTTGCCACAGCATCCTTACCCATGGATTTCTGGGAAGATGCTTTTCTCAGTGTTATTTTTATTATCAACAGGCTGCCTACAGCTATTTTAAATAATAAAAGTCCTTATGAGTTCTTATTTCATCATGCTCCTGACTACAATTTCTTTAAGGTGTTTGGTTGTGCTTGTTATCCTTAATTGAGGCCATATAATAAAGTAAAATTTGCTTATAAATCTGAATTGTGTCTTTTTCTTGGATATGATTCTCTACATAAAGGGTATAAATGCATGAATAAGGATGGTAAGGTTTATATAGCTCATCATGTTAACTTTGATGAAAATTTGTTCCCATATTTTAAATTATTTGGTAGGAAGAATTTTGTTTCTAAGGATACTATTATATCTTATATTGATGACACTGTTTATGAAATTACTCCTTCTTCACCACAAAGCACTATCATTCTACCTACTGCATATAATTCTCTTTCACAAACCTCACCATCCACACTAACACATTCTGATGTTGACACTTCACACACTACATCACCTAAAACACCTGATCATGTCACTGTTGATACACAACACACACCATTTTCACATGCATCTACTAAAGATAAGACTTCTAGCCAGACTCCTTCCACTATCTCTATAGGTGAAACAGAAATTGTTTCAACACCATCCTCACCAACACAACCTGATCCACCACAGAACATACACCCCATGATTACTAGAGCTAAAGCCAGTATTCACAAACCAAAAATTCTAACTATTACTACTACTGATTTTGATCTTGATTGTATAGAAATTGTCCCAAAGAATGCTAATCAGGCTTTACAGTGTCCTCAATGGAAGGAAGTCATGGACAATGAATATAAAGCTCTTATTAGAAGCCAAACATGGAATCTTGTGACCCCTCCACTTAATGCTACCATAATTGGCAGCAAATGGGTTTTTGCTATAAAGAGGGATCCAAATGGAAAAATTTTGAGATATAAAGCAAGACTTGTTGGTAAGGAATTTCACCAAATTGAAGGTATTGATTATAATGAGATTTATAGCCCTGTGGTAAGACCTACCACTGTAAGATTAATTTTCTCCATTGTTGTGTCATTGGGATGGCCTTTAAGGCAGTTTGACTTTGATAACGCATTCCTCAATGGCAAATTGGAGGAAACCATATATATGCAACAAGCTGTAGGGTATTCTCACTCTAATTCTACTTTAGCTTGCAGATTAAACAAGGCTATATATGGATTGAAGCAAGCTCCAAGAGCTTGGTTTCAAACTCTTGCTACTACACTACAACAATTTGGTTTCCACAACACCAAATCTGACACATCTCTTTTTGTTAAGAATTCTACTAACTATGTGATTTATTTAATTGTGTATGTTGATGATATTATAGTCACAGGGAATAATGTGCAAGAAATCAACAAACTAATTACAGATTTGAATTCTATTTTTCCTCTCAAGGATCTTGGCAATTTTAATTATTTTCTTGGCTTAGAAGCCAGTTATTTACCTCAAGGACAATTGTTGGTGACTCAATCAAAATATGCTCAGGAACTCTTGAAGAAATCTGGAATGGATGAGGCTAGCTCTATGCCAACTCCTATGGTGTCCAATATCAAACTTCAAGCACAGGATTCTGAATATTTTGATAATCCTAAATTGTATAGGTCCATTGTTGGAGGGCTCCAATATTTAACCCACACTAGGCCTGACATATCCTTTGCTGTAAATAGAGTATCTCAATTTATGCAACAACCTACTTTACACCATTGGAGATGTGTGAAAAGAATTTTAAGACACATCAAAGGAACTCTCCAACATGAACTTCTTTTTACCAAATCATCTGACTTTCGGCTAATTGCTTTTGCAGATTCAGATTGGGCAGGAGACTTGGATGATAGGAAGTCAATTTCTGGATTTTGCATCTACTTTGGAGGGAACCTCATCTCTTGGAAAAGCAACAAACAAACCAAACTCAGCAGGAGCAGCACTGAAGCTGAATACAGATCCATGGTTGTTGCACAAACTGAGATAATGAGCTTACAAAAGCTTCTTGGAGAACTTCATATTCCTCAACCGATCTCACCAACCATCTATTGTGACAACAATAGTGCCTGTCTTTTGGTCGCCAATCCAATACTACATAGTAGGTGTAAACACCTTGAGTTAGACTTACACTTTTTGAGGGAACTTGTCAATGAAAAAGTCTTGTATGTTGTTCATATTCCTTCGTGTGACCAAATTGTGGACACACTTACCAAACCCCTCTCTTCTATCCTCTCTTTGTAAATTCATAGACAAACTAAGAGTGTGTTCTAAACATATACCTTAGTTTGAGAGGAGGTGTTAGATATATTAGTGGCTTAGTTTACTTCAGGGTAGTTTTGTAATTTGGTCCAATAGCTCTTTATATAAAAAGAGCATTTTGAAACCCCTTTGAGTTAATCACAGTAATCAATTTCAATTTCTATTCTCTACTCTTTTGTCTTTCTTCTGCTCTCTCTCCCTGTTATCAATTTTCTCTTTGTTATAAACTTTCCCTTTTGTTCTTCATTTTTCCTTCTTGGTTCTTGCAAAGTCAAGATCATAATAGAGGGACAGAGAGGCCATCGCAACGAACAACTGAGAGGAGTTAGCACTTGTGGATGGGTGGATCGTAGCGGAACATCGGCATCAAAGAGAGTAGTGCAGGCAGATCGGAGGCACAGCGAATCGTTGTTATTGGCAACGACTTGAAGAGAAGAAAATGGCGTGGACTCGTGAAGAGAAGAAAGTGGTGTGAAGAGAAGAAATTGCATGAAGAGAAGAGTAGAGAAAGCAAAAATGGTTTTAAGTTATTTTGTTTTTATATTTAATAAAAATTAATTATTGTTTATTCTTATTATGCCTATGACCTTACTAAATTATGGCAATTGTATCCAATGCCATAATTAACAAGTATTATGGGGTTTTTATAAAAGGTCATCATTTAGAGCGATTTTATACGTTATACATATTTTTTTTAGAGAAATGGTTAGAGGCCTAAACCACAAATCTAATTATAAGTCTAATTTTTACATAGAGAAAGTTTTACACTTTTTATATTTTTAATTTTTAAAAAAAATAACATTTATGATTGAATTATTCACTATTTTAAATATTAGGCTTATTATTATACTTATAATTAGGACTCTCTATCACCACTTTTTTTTAAGTGTATAATAATGTATAACTGTGTGTTTCTACTTTCCAACGTGGTCATCAGCAACGATGATTAACTTAATTTATTCAAATATAAACGGCCTGACACGCACTAAGTCATCCAAAGAAAAAAATGTAAATGGCTTGACACTACTAGAAAAAGAATGTAGAAAGGATCGTTGCATTTTCCCACTTCTATTATTTTTTCAATGGTATTGGTATTAGAGTACTGTTATGAAAATGGTGATAATTCATCAATGTTAAAACTTCAGAGATTATGTAGATAATAGATTATTAGACGATGAGATTAGATAAGACAAAAACACATGTCAGAATAGTTAGAAAGTTAAACAAATTTATGGTATAAGATTTATAGGAAAACTATCGAGATGAACTTCATTCTAAGAATACTAAAAAAAACTCACTTTTTTGTTAACAACAAAAATGTTCTCAAAATACTTTCAAACATTACAAAATACACAAAGTTAATATATTTTGATATCCATTCGATTTTTACGAGCATGATTTGAAAAAGAAAGACATTTTTATCTTTAAAATTTGATAATCTTATTCAAAGTATGTCTCTTTGTGATTTTTTGTCAACGACCAGGAATATTTTTTAAAAAGAGAACAAAAAAAAATTTTGGTAGTCAATATTAGAAAGACAATAGAAAGTCAATACCATTTTTTCTTTTTTTTCTCTTTCCCGACTATTATTTTTCTAACTATACTCATTGGTTCCCTATTAGTCTACTAACGTTGATTCCATAACATTATTCTTCTAAAAAAAATTTAGATAATCAATTGTATAAATGATTAGCTAAAAACAAAAGTCGTTTGTCAGTTTTAATATATATATTATTTTCGTAATTTATAATATTTTTAGGACAATTATTTTGTTATCAAAATTGGAAAGTATTTTTGTTGACCTCTTTTAAAAATTGGATTTTGTAGTTTACCCTAATTTTATATTGAAGTTTGTCATTTAGTTATAATTCACATTTATTATATAATCATTAATTATTGATTTGATCTGTATTATGCCAGTATGTAGAAGAAAAAGAGATAACACTAAAAACATAGAAGTGACAAACTAATCACAAGATAAATCTGCAAATTCATCATAAGCATGTCAACTAGTTAATTACTATTGATCTACCGATCAATCAATAAAGATTAAAGAATAACAATAGTTCTAAATATTTATTGATATATAATATTGATTATATTAAACTTTGAAAAAGAAAAATTAATTAACTTTGAAAAATCCCTTTTTATAAATAAATTCTTTTAAAGCATCCTATTTTTTAAAAATCTACCAACACATAATAATCTTTACATTATCAAATACAAAGTGACATACTTAAGTTTTAAAAGTTATAAATACTTCACTAATATGTTTTACTAATAAACTTACTCTAGAAGTGGTTTATACTGTAAGAAGGGACCAAACCTAAAACAATTTTTTATTCTAGCTTAAAATTAAAATCAAGATATATATCGCGGAAAATTTTCTGAAATAAAATAAAACAAACTTTTATTTTCCAAAAAAAATCATTGAAATTTTATTTACCAGAAACCAATTTTTTTTTGCGTCCGTAGTATGTTCGCCAATTAAGTGGCGGCCTAGGAGAAAAGAGGATGTTCTCCTCATAGTTTGGTGAACTTGGTTGCAAAATTTGAATTTTGCACCAAGTTCGTCTGTTAATCTGGCGAACATGATGTTGTTTGCCATGCTGACTGGCGAATATCAAGCACTTGGGCGAACATGAAGTTAACCCTACTGTGCCACTCTATCAGGCGAACTTGGTGCTACCTTCATCTGTAAATACAACCCCAAAACGCTGCACCACTCACATCTCCAATCTCGTTTCTCACTCTTACCCCCTTTCTTTCCCATTCTCTCAAACAACATTAGCATATGCGGGTTTTTCTTTTGTTTTTATAATTTTTTACTAGTATGAGTGATAGAATATTAGTTTCTATACATTATGCTGGTCAAATAAGAAAAGACCAAGATGAAAATGATGTTTATAGTTGCCATGAACCAACATTTGTTTATTGGCCAAATACAGAGATGGATTTGCAACAGCTTAAAGATTTTATTTTGCGCTGCATTAGGCAAAAGCACAGAAAACGAGTCCAAAAAGTTACTACAGATATCCGCACGTGTGGACGGGACCTTTCACTTCAAAAGGTATTTTCATAAATAAATTCATAATGTTGTTGCGTTGGTTATTTGTGGATGAATTTATTGTAATAGGTTTGTTTTGAATTTATTTTTGCAAATTTCGTCTACGTTACGATACAGACGTTGCATTAATCCGTGGTTGGCATTTACATTTAGCTGTCCTTCCCCTATTGGAGTTATATGCTGTTCTAATCAATGAGAGGAATAACTCGGAGGCTGACTCACAATCTGGTGGGGGAGTGGCATGAAATATAAGGCGGTCAATGCTGGATCTGAACAGGATGCCCGAGGGTAGTAGCGAAGGTGCTATCCCATTTACAGATCAACTAGTAGCGGATGTGGTCGATAGTCATGATGAATCTGTGATTGGAGATCTAACCACTCATCCGTATCTGCTTAATCATGATTTTGATAATGATGAAGTAGATAATGAGCCAGAGGATGTCCCCCAAGAAGGAGAGGACGGCGACGAAGAAGATGAAGAAGCTGAAGAAGAGGTGCAAGGGGTAAATTATTTCGGGCAAACGCAACCCGCATATGCACAGCCGGAGCTGAGGCGACCATATGATCATCTAGCACATTTCAGGACGCTTAACTTGGGCGCAATGGATATAGGGTCTCATGGGTTTCAAGGTGGTCCTGATGATGAACCAGTAGATGAGTTTGAGGTTAGTAATGAATTTGCAAACAAAGAAGCTGTTATGCTGGCTGTGAAGACATACAGCATCAGAAGAGCAGTGGAATATAAGATCCTAGAGAGTGACAGATTGAAGTATGCAGTGCAGTGTGCACAGTTTGGACCACTGTGTCGTTGGAGCATCCGTATCTCTTATCGCAGGAGACATGAAAAATGGGAAGTTAGGAGATACAATGGTCCACATTCGTGTATGCAAACCTCAGTGAGGCAAGACCATCGTAGGTTAGATTCGAAGGTTATAGCTGATGCAATATTTCCAATGGTTTAGGCCGATCTGAGCATAAGCATAAGTGTCCTACAGGGTTCAATGGAGATACATTTTGGTTTCAAAGCGTCATACAAAAAGGTGTGGCTCGGAAAACAACGAGCAATTGCAAAGATTTACGGTGACTGGAAGGATTCATACAACGACCTTCCGAGGTGGCTATTTGCCATGCAGATGTACTTACCCGGTAAGAGATTAGCGATTTCCTTTGCTTTCATATAAAAATTATTGAATGCTTCCCTCTGTTTTGCGAATCACATGTCATGTATGTTGATATGTTCTGCTTAAATTTATTAATTAGGTACATGGGTTCAACTAGTCACCCAACCCTATCTCGGAGATGTAGACAGTTGTATGTT
>JASCZI010000441.1:21548-33308 GCA_036250425.1 Stylosanthes scabra
TTAAGTCCTAAAAATCTGTTTCTCAACTAAATCAAATCAAATCTTATCAAATCTAGAACAAATCTTCTATTTTGTAAACATATCAAACTTCTCTTTGCCTTCAATCAATCTTCCTTCAGCCTTCTCTTGATTCTTCCAATCAAATCCTTGATTAGTGAATGGAATTGATGCCCGAAAGATCTTGGATTTGAATTGGAATTAGAAAATCTTGTAAAATTAGAGAAGACCTCCACGTTATACGTGAGCTCCCACGTATAACGTGGAGGCTCTGTCTGAAACGTGGAATTGGAAAGAATTGGCCCATGTTATACGTGAGGGCTCACGTATAACGTGGGCTCTCTGCCTTGAAGCTCAATGAGTCACGTTATACGTGGCTCCTCCACGTATAACGTGTACTCTCTGGAATTTTTGTGGAGTTTCCCACGTTATACGCGGGATGTGGCGTATAACGTGGGAGCTCTTGCTTCTTTCTTCATCTTCTTTGCTTCAATCTCTCTTCAATTGGTCTTTTTTTCACCTAAAACTCTTAGTGGACTCTATAAAACACAAACACAACTCAAAGGACATCAAGTTTGTTTGATTGATCAATAAATGAACATGATTCACAAAGAATGACATGATTATGAAGAGAAATTGAGACTAAAAACAACCAAAGATGCATACGCATTAGGCGTTGGCAGAGAGAGAGGGGCGCAACTGCTGTGATGTGGAGACGGCACCGGCGATGAGCTTTTATCTTCTCTTCTTTTCTCTTTAGTTCTATATGAGATAAATGTGGGGCTATTTGACAGCTTCTAATTGAATAGGGTGATTGGGTGTGACAGTGGTTGTATGAATAGAGAGTTTGTTGTGAATAGGGTTTTGATCCAAACATGTTGGATTGGGGTTGTTGGTTGGACTAGGTATGTAATTTCAGTGGTGAGAGATTAGGGTGTGAATGGTGTGGTGGTGGTGTTGAAGATGAGGATAATTCGGGGAAATTAAATTTATGTTTTAGAATTTGGATAATTTTATCAATCATATTTTATCTTTCATGAGTATAAAGTCATTTTCATATCTTCTATAGGTAGATTTGTCAGAGTTCTAAACTTTCGTGGCTAGAAATTGTTGTTTTTTCTTTAAATTTATTTTAGAAAAAAATCTCTATGGGAATGATTGGTTGGTTGGTAGGTCTTGTCTTTTTGGATTAAATTTATATTCAATTTTAAATTTTTTCTGCCTCTAACTTATCAATAATTAACCCAAGAAATTAGAATCAAATTAATTATATGGGTAAACTATAAAATATTTATATATAAATATATGTAATTTAATGACTAATTTTATATGTATTTAATGGTAATATTTTCATAAATTATATATGGAAGGTAAATAAAATATTTGTGTTTTTAACCTTTTTTTTTTTACATTTTTATTTTATATTTTTCATAATCATTGAGCACAATACATAATTTCTTATTATTTTGTAGACAATTTATAAATAATTGAATAGATAATTGATCTTGAAAACTCTTTGCTAGTATTTAATTAGGGAGACTCAAATTGAGGACTAAAACTTATGCTAATTTATCTAGACGTCTTTTCTTGAAAAATTATTTTTCAAAATACCACATTTTAAGACTATTTCCTTAGATGTCACCATTTTATCATGGCAATTGATATTTTTTGTCAAAGAAGCAACTTGGCTACCACCGCCGGTAGGTTAAGCTAATTATTATTCTGCTATTTAACTATTGACTTCATTAACATCTTTTAACATTCTTTATTTTGCAACTTTTGCTTCGCCCAAGCTTTGCGTCCATTAATAAAGAAGAACAATACATTCTCGGATGATAAGGAGTTCACTGCTCTCACACTTCAAACTCATAAATTATTATCAGAAGATATGTTATTCTTTTCCATTAATGGGCAATATCTTGGGAAAATCAACAAAACTTGCAAAAAAAGAATGTTAAAGATGTTGATTAAACCATCGTGGTTGCCGAATTATCAGGATACTTTAAATATAAGTCGTTCTCCAAACCTAATTCTATAAAAAGCAAGGGAGAGAAGTTGAAAAAAAACTTCACTGACACAAGTGTTTCATATAAATGACTTACACACTTGAACTCTAAACTCTCACCCCCTATTTATACTCATCTATCTCGTGAATGGACGACTAGAATTAAATCTAATCAATGGTTCAGATCGAGTATTCAGAAGTTTCATTACAAATATGTAATTTATTACACTTCTTTAAATATTTCTAGGTTATTCTATACCACTCTTCATTCTTCTACATATATTCTTCTAGAATATTATATGACCTTCGAGAGTCTTCTAGGACATTCTAGGTTCTTCCAAGAGTTTCCGAAGCATTCTAGAACATTTCGGAGCCATATAGAGCATTCTCAAATATTCTAGAATATTATACAAATATTGTTAAAAGTAACCTTCTAAAATTTACCGTGACACAATGCACAGTTAGCTAACACACACTAAATGTCTAAATGTATAAGATTCAATTTGGTTCCTCAATTATAAAATTGAGTCATCTACGTCTCCATCTATATCTATATAAAATTTGGTTTATTGAGGGTCAATTTACGTTTCCTAAAAGAATTATTTGACTTTGACACTTTTTTTGGGGTCTAATCAACTATGTTCAATGTTAAAATTCTAGAATAGTAAGATAGGTGTTCAATTTGGTTCCTCAATTATAAAATCGAGTCATCCACATTTATATTTATATAAAATTTGGTTTATTGAGAGGTCAAGTTTAAGTATCTAAAAAACAAATTGACTTTGACATTTTCCTAGGTCTAATAAGCTACGTGTCAATATTGAAATTCAAGAATAATAATTAGGTGAATTCTATGGTGGTATAAAATTGAATGACTAAAAATGGCTAAGAATTAACTCGGCACTAAAATGCTAACATGTAGCCTACATGATTGTATAATGAAAATATGCAATATTATAATAGAAGCATCATGAATGTAAAGAGTAAAATAATTGATACAGTGAGTATTTTTTTTTAAATACAATGATAATTTTTAGGAATAAATACTCTTTTGGTCCATAAAATTTATGGTCAAAATCAAAATCATCCCTAACGTTTTTTTTTTATTCAAAATCATTCTTAACATTACATTTATTTTTAAAATCATCATTTCATTGAAAAATAATAAATTGTAAACAATTTTACCCTTGTCACCACCTTTGCCTGATCTTTTATGGTTGAGTTCCATGGTTTTGCAAAACAGGATGAATCACAGGGAGCAACCTCTTCCCTATAGAAACCCAGTGTCATACTAGTGAAACTTGCTAGAAATGTTAGTAATGGTGAAAAATAATCAAATGCATATGTTAAGAGTCAATAATATAGAGAATTTTCATTAGAGATAATATAACAAATTTTTCTTATCAACCTAGAAAAATAGTAAAATCTTAATTTTAACCATCAACTAGGACAAATTGGACAAAGAGAATAAAATTCACCACTTCATCGTCCACGTTGTTGGGCCAGCGTGGGGTGCTCTTAATCATTAGGGAGACTTCGGGGAGAAACCAAATGAAAGAACATAAGATGAGAAGACACCACATCTAACTTTCAAAATCTTAAAGTGCCAAGTTAATGAGTCTCTCATCTTATAAACTTCTCACTTTTTTTTGCTTTTTTTTATGTGGGACTAACTTTATGTTAACTCACACTTGAAATCTTAACAATATCCTCCTCAAGTGTGTCGCACAATACCGCGAAACATGCCGCTCGAACCACTTTTACCGAGAAGACTTTCGATACTTCTCATAAATATTCCTTAAAACCATACTGATTAACCATTGGCTCTAATACCACTTGTTGGGCCACCGTGGGGAACTCTTGACCATCGGGGAAACTTCAGGAGGAATCAAATGAGAGAACATAAGATGAAAATACACCACATATAACTCAAAACCTTAACGTGTCAAATTAATGAGTTTGTTATCTTATAAACTCCCCATTTTTCTTTGCTTTCTTTGATGTGGGTCCAACTTTATGCTTACTCACACTTGAAACCTTAAGTCATTAACACACGGGTTGATTGTGAAAGGATAAAAACAAAATGATTATTTTGATAATTATTATACATAATGATGACAAGTAACATAACGTAGCAATATGAAATGTAAGGAGATATAATCTGATAGTTCCTACCATTTTAATGAATAAACAATTATCTGAACGAGTTTTATTAAAACCAAAAGAAGCCAAAGTATTAGCTAATTTAAGAAACCAATCTCTTGGAGCTTGTTTAAGACCATATAAGTATTTGTTTAAAAGACAAACTTCATTATTTTTCCTGTCCCAAAACCAGGAGGTTGTTTCATGTGTATAGTTTTTATTAAATCCCCATCAAGAAAAGCATTATAGAAATCGGCGAATTTGCCACTTATAAAAAAGAGCAAGAGTAATAATCACCTGGATTGTAGCTGGCGTAACAATAAGGTCAAAAGTTTAATCAAAATCAATGCCTTATATTTGATGATTACCTTTGGCAACCAACCTGGTCTTACACTTCATTATTTTTCACTAGGATGTCTTTTTATAGCAAAAATCCAACTACAACCTATGACCTTTGTAGTAGGAGTAGAATCCACTATAGTCCATGTCTGCTGCCTTTTTAAAGCTTCCAATTCCTCAATCATGGCCTAATTCCAATGAGAGGATTGTGGAGCTTGAGAGACAGTGATTGGAACATTATTGATAAGATTAATACATAAAATAGTTGTAGTAGTATAGACTCTTGGTTTTGTAACACCAGCCTTCGACCTAGTGATCATAGGATGCTTATTTGTTGTGAGAGGAGTACTTAGATTACTTCCAAACTGAATCAGAGTTTCTGAAATAGGAACACTTTCTTCATGCAAAGAGTTATATGTAGGATGAGGTACAACATCAGAAACAGTAGTAGTATCACTTATATTAGCAGAATTCTGATGGTAATTAATATCATGTACATGTTGTTATGAAGTTGGCGTGTGAGGTAATTCAGTAATAACATGGCTAGAGTTATCTTTTTGTAAATCTTTAATATGTATAGTAGGAAAACTAAGAATAGTGTGAGGAAATTATTGTTTAACATGTGCAGGTTTTTCATTTTTAAAGATCTCTTCATAAGGAAACTTATTTTCATTAAAAAAAACATGCCTTGTAATTATGATCTTACCACTACTAGTTAGACATTTGTATCCCTTATGATTGGGAGTATAACCAAGAAACACAGATAATTCAGACTTAAAATCAAGTTTATGAGTTGAATATGATTTTAAACAAGGATAATAGGCACATCCAAATACTTTTAAAAAAGAGTAATATGGAGAATGTTGATGGAAGAGTTCAAAAGGTGAAAGGCCATTAGTATTAATGGAAGGTAACATGCTTATGATGTATGCTGCAGAAAGAAAAGCATCATCCCAATGCTTAATTGGGATAGAGGCTGCAGCTAACATGGCAAGGCCAGTTTCAGTGATGTGACGATGTTTCCTTTCTGCCTTCCCATTTTGCTGATGAGTGTAGGGGCAGGAAAATCTGTGAGTAATCTCATTTGTGGTCAAAAACTGGGTAAAGGTTGCCATGGTCAGTTTGTAGAGCCTTTATCTTTAAACTAGTATGATTTTCAATATTAATTTTGAATTGTATACTACAAAGCTTGTTATGTGGCTGTAAGAAGAAAAATTGATGTATAACGAGTATAGGCATCTATAAAAGAAATATAATAATTAAAGCCATGATAAGATGTAGTTGGAGCAGGACCCCATAAGTCTGAATATATCATATCCAAAGGAGCATGAAAATTATAAGAATCACTATCAAAAAGTAAAAACTGCATCTTAGCTTTGCAACAAGAATCACATAAGTATGAATATATTGATTTTGCTGTAATAGGTATGTGACATTTATTCATAACAGAAATAATAGTCTGTGAGTCACAATGCGCAAGTCTATGATGCCACAAATTGTAATCACTAGTATTTACATGGTAAAAGGGAGGGAACACTAGATAATTTGCTAGAACTAGGTGCAGTAATAGAATTAGGTACATTTTGCATAACAGCTACTTTATCAAACTCATAAATCCCATTCTTAGGTGTTCCTTAGAGCAGAGAGATTTAACCAAACACTTATCATAATGAAATTCAAAGAAACAAGAGGTGAACTGATAAACACTAATTAAATTCCTTGCAATATCAGCTGAAAAAAAGCATATTTGACGAAAGAAAATATTTTTGAGTTCGCAAATTCACAAAATAAGAGAATCCAGAAGCTGAAATCTTACCACCTATGCCATTACCTATAACAATTTGATCTGATTCTTGATAATCTGAAGATTGAATGAGGTTATGAGGATCTTGAGTAATATGATGTGAGGCTCCAGGCTCCAATATCAGGAAGCCAAGATGAGTTGGTGATGGCAGCAGGTGTTGCAAGATAAGCTTATGGTTGATGATAAAAGGAAGATGGGGGATTGGTTGAAAGGAGAGAAGGAAGATGTTGTTGTTTATTGTATCTATGAAAATAATTTTATGCAATATGGCCAAATTTGCCACAGAGTTGGCATTGAGGCCTTGAGGTATTCGACTGAAATGTCCCACCTCTTCCTCCAAGGTTTCTTCTTCCTCGTCTTCTGCTTCCAAGATTCTGATTCATATTACCCCTACTAGCTTGAACAGATGATTGAGTATAATTTGCTTAAATGGAACCTAATTCTGTTTTGCGAAATTTGTTAAGCATATCTTCATGAGAAAGCAACAGAGTTTCTGCTTCCAGAAGAGATAAAGATTCCGTCTTTCCCATGATTGTTGAAATGTACATTACATATTCATCATTTAATCCATCAACAATGGTAGCCACATGGTCGTCAATAGAAAGAATACATTCATTGGCAGCAAGTGCTTGAACAAGAGACTTGATCTTGTTGAGATATTCAGTAGCATTAATTCCTTACTTTTTGACATTTCTTAATTGTTGTTTCAATTGTTGAATTTTCAACTTTGAAATATTAGAAAAAATATTCTTGAATTGTGGACCATACCTGATATGCATATGGACAATCTAAAACACGAGTCTTGAAAGAGTCATCAAGAGAAGAAAATAATCATGTCATTAGTTGATTATCTTTGAGGCACCATTCTTTATATTCCTTGGATTCATTACCAGCAGCATGAGTTTCCTCAGAATTATATTGCTTTGAGATTTTGCTAGGATCAAGATGATTGTTGAATTTGTTGGAGTTGATTACATGGAGAGCTAATCTTTTCCATGTTTTGTGAGAATTCTCAGTAAGTTTGTCAAGAACTGGGGCTATGAAACCTAATGAGATTGAAGGATTGGAAGATGAAGTTGTAAGAGAGAGGGCCATAGATTAGTGAACTAGTAGCTCTTGATACCCTGAATGAATTACAACAATTGTAGAGAAGAGATGAGAGAATAGGACTCTTAAAGTGTAAACTGAAACATGGTTTATGAATTGTATTGATTAAAATTCAATGTAACACTTGTACTACCTTGCTTTATATAGCAAGAAAGCACAATATAAACTAAAGAAGAACCACAACTGTTACAACAGAAAATATAAACAGAATTGGTTAATTAACAAGCAAACTAATTACACTAGCTAACATATAACTAACTTATCCTATCAAGTTTCCTTTATTTCTTTTTCTCAAATTTCCTCAAATTTTAGTTGCATAATTCTGTTTTGGTTAATCTGGTACCTAACATGTTGGGTATTTTGTGTATAGAAGATGACAAGAATCTATTTGTCTATTATCTATTTTCTATTATAATATATAAAAGGAGAGACCAAGATAACTCCACATTCAATGTTAGCATCTCAACTCTCTATTAGAATGCCACATCATCAAAATCACACAAATGGCAATTACAAGCCTTTCCAAAAGTCATATGGAATACAACCAGGTTATCTATTCTACAACATTCTTACATGTGTATTGAAAGGGCAAAAAAAGATCCTAACCAAAAAAGACAAATCAGATAACACCTACTTCCAAGAATTGCTTATGATCATTGGTGAGTTCAAATGTTCATATCGTGTAGAAAAGGTTATTTGTGTTAACAACTTTAGTTTTTCACATAGTTTCATTGAGAAAATATTAATTTCCAGAATCAGAATTTGCTCAACACATAAATATAACATTCACATAAATTTTTAACATAAATATAGAGAATTTAATTTAGCCAACATATTTGGTTATTCCTGTATAAAGCAACTCGGCTAAAAGTCAAAATTTTATCAGGTTAAAAATAAAATATAAGAAATAATTATTTTTTAAGTGTATACTTTAAAAATTTGTTATTGTGTTAACGACCTTTTTCAAAAATATATAAATAAAACTATCATCGATCCGACACCACTAAATTAATTTTGCTTAGCACTTTGTAAAATGTTAGATTCCAATAAAAACTTCACAATGATAAACAATATTAATTCCAATTTAATCTCAATAAAGGCAAATAAAGCATAGCTACGTAGACATGGTAAGAAAATTACATTTTTATCTAACAAAATATTTCTCCTACATGCTTTAAAGAATATTTCTAACTTTACTACATGAAAAGCAAAAGATTAAACATTATTAAACCCCCAAATTCCATTGGCATAGCAAAGATTAATTTGTAAAAAAATACGTACATAAAAAAAATTTAAAACTTACAAAATAAAAGAAATTACTTTTTATTATTCAATCACGTGAAACAATAAATTAAAATTAAACTTCATAAAACTAAAATAAGATTCCTAACATTAAAAAAATCCAATAAACAACGTTATTTGTACCCTTTAAAAAACTCTATTTATTCACATCTGATTGAAAGAAAAAAAATCATTGCACAATTTTAGTGTCATACGAAAAATCACTTCTCACACAATAAATGCATGAAATAAATATGAAGATGGTAATGGTTATAATATTATTATACTATTTTTTTCAATCAATTGTTTACTCACCAAAGAACCCGAATGGGGGGTGAGAGGTTGGAAACCCAACCAGTTTACAAGTCCATAATAATAACAAAACAAATAAATTCTAAGAATTAAAACATAAATAAGATATGGAGCAACAGTTTCAGCTCTTACTTTTGCTCTACCACTCCCTTGTTAATTAAGGCTTTTTCCCTCTGATTATGCATCCATTGATTATGAAATCCAATGACTTTGCTAATTGCTTGTTCCATTGAAGTGTTGCAGTTCTTGAATACTTTGTCATTGCGAATGGACCAGATCGACCAAATTACAGCAAAAAAACATGTCCCCCAACTATTCATCCCTGCCTTCTTACTCCTACTGGACATCCACATCTCAAAGCAATCCTTGACATTTTCAGGCCATACCCAGTTAACACCCCACCAGTCTATCACACTACACTAAATTTTCTATGCATACACACATTGAAAGAAAAGGTGATACACCGTTTCATCATTTAAATCACAGAGAACACACCTTGCCATTTGTCTTTCTAATATCCCACATCTAGCCAATTTCTCCCGTGTATTTAGCTTTTCAAGAATGACAAACCATGTTAGAAGCTCCACTTTTGGGGGTACCAAGCTCTTCCAAAGAGATTTTGTAAAATTGTACATATTTGTAACAACCCCTTGCTCCTTGCTTTTGTATAGCACCTGCAAAAAGGATCTCACAGAGAACTGCCCATTTGTGCCATGTTTCCAGATCAATCTATCTTCTTCCCCTCGGTGTACACCAACTCGTGTTACTATTTCCATTAGTTCTTTTAAGCTATCCTCCTCCCACCCCGTCAGCGGCCTTCTCCAATTAAAAGTCCAGACCCAAGCAAAACTGTTCCACAAGCCACAATCTCTAATCGAACATTCTTTATCAGTTGATAAGCCATAGAGTCGCTGAAATCTACTCTTTAGACAGCCTTCCTTCAACCAGTTCTCATGCCAAAACCAAATTCTTCCTCCATCACCTACAACTAACTCCACACCAGTTTGAAATAGATTCATCAACTCGTCATTACATCTCCCTAAAGATATTATACAACTCCAAATCCCCCCATCCTTAATTTCACTAACTCCCTCATTAATTAAGCAAACACACTCCTTGCAAATTATTACAAGACTTCACAACTCTCTTCCACAACGGACAATCCTCCTGTTCATACCTCCACCACCACCACTTGAACAATAATGCCAAGTTTTTTAACTCTAAGTCACCTACTCCTAGCCCACCTAACTCTCTTGGTTTCTGAATAATCTCTCATTTTACACTCGCCATACCACTACTATCATCCCCCTTTCCCCAAAAGAAATTAATTTATAGGGATACAATCTTCTTTACAATTGTCTTAGGCATCCTAAATAAGCTCATATAGTACATAGGTAAACTATTAAGTAAAGATTCAATAAGAACTAATTTTCCTGCCTTAGATAGAAATTTACCTTTCCATCCCTTGAGCTTATTTTCCACTTTCTGTATCACTGGCCTCCATGTCTCCACTTTTTTCGGGTTTGCCCCTAGAGGAACCCTAGATACTTCACCGGGAGAGATACTCATTGGCAATTCAGCAATTCACATACCTTCCTAGTATCCTATTCCTCACAATTTATATCAATGATTGCAGATTTTTGAAAGTTTATCTTCAGACCCGAAGCCATTTCAAAGCCCTTGAACATTCTTTTATAACTTTTGATGGTATCAATGTCATCCAGACAGAAGAGTATGGTATCATCTGCATATTGCAAGTGCGTTAACTCCACCATATCTTTACCCACCAGCAGCGGTTTAAGGACCCCCAACATCCGCAGCTTCCCTAGTAACTTGTTCAAAACCTCACCAACAATAACAAAGAGAAAAGGTGAGATTGGATCACCTTGCCTGAGGCCCCTTTGCAGCATAAACGGTTTAGCCGGGATGCCGTTCACTAACACAGACATCGATGCAGCTAGACAACATTGGATCCAGCTCTTCCATCGTTCTCTAAATCCCATCTTGCTAAGTACTAAGTCCACAAACTACCATCTAACTCTGTCATAAGCCTTTTGGAAATCTAATTTCACAAGCCAAGCCCGTTTTTTCCTTGTTTTTAGCCAGTGGACAACTTGATAGGCAATAAGCGCACCATCATGTATCTTGCGGCCGCTCACAAAAGCTGTCTGAACCTCTCCACCCAGACCCGGCAGCACACATCTCAATCTTCCCACCAAAATCTTTGCAACAACTTTGTATAAGCAGCCCACCATACTGATGGGCCTGAAGTCCTTCAGATCCGTTGAACCATCCTCTTTGAGAACCAATGCAACCCATGTCAAATTGGTCCTGCTGGGTAGAACCGAAGTTTCAAAGAATTTAAGCACTTCATTGCTGAAGTTATCCCCAATGACATCCCACATCCTTCTAGTGAATTTGAAATTGAAGCCATCCAGGCCAGGTGATGGTCGGATTTCGCAACCCTAGATCTCGGCAAGTATACCGAATCGTATCAAGTAATATACCACAATGAAGTGGAGTATCGATCCCACGAGGATTAAAGGACCAAGAAATAACTACTAATTAATTTATCTAATCAGATTGAATAAAAAACAGAATGAGTGTTGTGAGACTAAGAATTTCGAAAACTAGTAGAAGAGAAATCAGAAAATTACTTTTGTTGTAAACGATGATGAGAGAACTGTTAAGAGATCTGGAGATGTTTTTCCCTTGAGGGTCAATGCATACATTCGAATACTAATTCTAGGGTTTCAGTTATTAAGCACAACGA
>JASCZI010000442.1:9999-20011 GCA_036250425.1 Stylosanthes scabra
GTGATCTTGATAGCATAAACTAGTTCAAGAATGATCTTTCACATGTTTTCTTTGCATTAGAGATGATGAATTGATGATGTGTGCCTTTGTATGAATCTGAATTTTGTCACATAGATGATTGATTTGCTTCTTGATTGATTCTTTGTCACTGATTGTATGATTGTTTAAAGATTCGGTTATTGACGAATAATTTATCTTTCATGTTTAGAATTGTTGCATTTGAGAAAATAGGCATTCAAACATATTCAAGAATTAATCCATAGGGCATTACTATCTTAGAGATGAGCATGTGATGTTGTATGCTTTAGGATCTTTGATGATTTGATGAGGTTTCTTGAGATTGAATATGTGACATATTAATTCTTTACAAGAATCTTGTTGATTGTTAAAGATTAGAATCATGATGTGTGCATTATCCTTCTTACTTGTTTGATTAGTCAATAGATTGATGGTTGAAAAGGTTAGAAAGAAACTAGATTACTAAGAGATTAGAATTTAGTTATACTAGGATTCATGGTGATGTTTTGATATAGCTTGTAGAAAAAGAATAATGATGTTGGGTTAGGAAGTTGATTTGAAGAGTATCTCTGATTCCTTAGTCTTGTTCCCTTTTATTGAATATTTCTTTGAGTACTTGAGTACATTTGCATGATTAGTAGTAATAATTGTTTAAATTCGAGTTCTTGCATGTTCATATATGTTCTTTGTTGTTCTTGTTTGTTTCTTGTTCAATTTAGAATTAATTCTTGATTAATTCTATTGATCTAATTAAAGAATCACATTAAAGATATTGTTTAGACCCCTTTTCCTCGTGGGAACGATACCCACTTGTTAGTGGTACTACTTGATCTGATGCACTTGTCGGAGTGCTAAAGATATCAGTAAGGATTTGTTGCATCACTTAACAATCTCGGTTTGCTGCAGCACAAAATCTCGAAGCCAGAGAGTTGCTGTTTTTCTTCATCATATGTTGAGTTATGAGTTAGTCCAGAATCAAACACAGCCTTCCAATTCACAAAACTGATAAAAGTCATTTTCCAGGTAAAATAATTAAACTTTTCATATGTTAACAAATTTTAATTTTTAGATTGCCGGGAACATATTCTATTCCAACCTTTTGTATCCTCTTATCCAATTGAATTTTCATATATTAGTCAGATTTTTAAATAAGAAAACAAGCAAGATAAATGCAATGACTGATTTAAAAGAAGGAAAAAAATCTTCAAGTCCATGTACACAGATTAAGAACTTGGGAGTTTTTGATTGTTAAATGTTAACAGAGCTGCATCAAAGTCTTCAACCTTGAAATTACTGCTGCTGGGGTGTAATCTGAAAACCAAAACATGACATCACTCAAATGGTTTTATTTTGTTGATATCAATACTGGTGCTGTTCTAATACCTCTGACCTTTTAGAATAGAGAGACTTGATTTATGGTAAATTAAGAAGATTTAATTAACGAAGATGAACTAATTTCTTGCTTCTCACAAATATTCTCACAGTAAGTATTTAGCAATATAACTTATAAATCAGTTAATGTTATTCCAAACTTATTCTTCAGGAAGCTGTGATTAATAATAAATTACAAGACTTGCTACAAGTTTAATTAGGGTGCATAAATTTCTTGACTTAATGAACTTGTTGCTGTGTTGATCTTTGAGAATTTGTGAACTCTTCTTGCATAGTTCAAGTTTAAGAAAGCATTGTCTGCTTTTTGGCCAAATTTTTTCACTGAATAAGTCTAAGTTTACTTCATTTCAGGCTTTTCTTAGTTCACTATTCGCTGCCGGTGTCAACTATCCTTTTTGGAGCCTGTTGCACTGTACTGCTGCCTTGTTATTGCTTTGGACTTAAAAGGTAATTAAGGTTAGATTATGAGTGTTTGTTGCTTTGTTATTGTGTTGTGAACTAGAATACTCATATTGCCATGTTTTTTGCTGATTTTGAAGTGGATGAAATGTTCAATTTCACTCATGCAGGTAGAAGGCGCTCTGAATCTAATGGAAGTAGTGAGTCAGGTGCAGAGAGCATATCTTAGAAAGAGTTGTCTAAGGAAATTATGTTATTGTTAGGAAATTGTTTGTTGTTGAATTTTTTTTCCTGTTATCCCTTTGAGGGTTCAAATTTGTTAGCAGATCTGTGTTGTTGCTGAGATTGTATGTTTATTTTCAAATTTGTGTTATCCCTTTGAGGACTCATTGACAGACATATTATTATTATTATTAGTCACTTGCTGCTAGCCTTCAAACCTAGTTGAGTAGAATTCTTCTATAATTTTGGTTGTGTTTAGAAAGAGACAGAAATAAGTTTTAAGAGAAACTCTTGTGTAATCTTGAAGCAATTTTGTTAACATGCTGTGAAAATTTTTGATTCCTATGGTGAGATTTTGTGAAGCAAAACTGCCAAAATTTGATTCGGCTTTTTGTGTGTTTGTGCTTTTATAGTATTATTTTTCTTTGTTTATTATATTTTAATTTTTACTGTTAATTCTTTTTTTTTGTATGGTTTATACTTTCCTTTAACTTGTTGTGAGCACATGTAATGTAATGTGATGCAATGCAATAGTCTTATGTTATGTTTTGTTCTTTTCCTTCATTTATATTTGTGTGTCTTTATCTGTAACTCAAGGCAATTGAGTTGCAAGTTTTGTGGTTTTTTCTGTTTGGTGTGTTTATTTTGGTTACTTCCTTCATGTGAATTGATAAATGTTAGACGTGTTATATTGACACATACCTTCTTTTTATTTTATTAGATTAAAGAGCTCAATATTCTATTGCTTTGCTTTTTTCCTCTTTCCCTGTGTTGTTGCTACTGATTTGCCGGTTTAATTACGTTGCTACTTTTTTCTTGTAAAAAATTTCTCATGCTCATATTTTATCCAGAGTAATGTATTTTTGAAACTTCTATTAATAATAAACTATAAGACTAGCTACAAGATTCCTTGCACAATCCAAGTTTAGGAAAGCATTGTCTGCTTTTTGGCAAAATTTCTCCAATTAATAAGTCTAAGTTTACTTCATTTCAGGCTTTCCTTAGTTCTCTATTCGCTGCCGCTGTCAACTATCCTTTTTGGAGCCTGTTGCGCTGTACTGCTGCTTTGTAATTGCTTTGGACTTAAAGGTAACTAATAAGTTTAGATTATGAGTGTTAGCTGCTTTGTTATTTGTTTGGACATAAAGGTAATTAATGAGTGTAGATTATGTGTGTTTGCTGCTTTATTATTGCTTTGGACTTAAAGGTAATTAAGTATAGATTATGAGTGTTTGCTGCTTTGTTATTGCTTTGGACTTGAAGGTAATTAATAAGTTTAGATTATGAGTGGTTGCTGCTTTGTTATTGCCTTGGACATAAAGAATTGCTGAAATTCAACATCCTTTTACTTGGCGTATGTCCATTGCGTTCAAAGTATTTTGAAGACTTGCTGAAATTTTTGTCCTAGTTAAATAGGAAATTAAAGTCCAGGTTTCTAAGATTAGCAATAGTGACCTCAGATTATTAGGAATTTGATTAGCTATATATTTGTAATATAAATAGGAGATTTCAATGGATGTGTCCAAAGATTGGATGGATACACCACATCATGAGAAAGAATATCAGCTCATTATTGAAAGGTTTTTAGAATTTGCTTTTTCGTCAGCGGGAGTTCCTCAAGGCCTCGAAATTCAATGTCCCTGTGCGAAGTGTTGCAATATTCTTTGGTTAAGGAGAGATGTTGTGTACGACCATCTGATATGCTATGGTTTTGTTAAAGGTTATAGGCAGTGGTTTAATCATGGAGAATCAATTCTTGCTATGGATGTTGATAATGACAATAATGGAGAATTTAACTACGATGATGACATCGATGAGTTGTTACGTGATAGATTCCAAGATACTGCAGCATGTGAAGGAGAAAATGTGGGGCCCAATGAATCCGCGAAGGAGTTTTATAAATTGGTGGAAGAGGCAAGCCAAGAATTATACCCCGGGTGTAAAGGATTCACTAGATTATCCTTTACCATCCAGCTTTACCTGTTAAAGTGCTTGCATGGTTGGAGTAATACGTCCTTCACTTCTCTCTTGGAGCTATTGAAAGAAGTAATGCCAGATTTGAATATTCCTACTTCTTTTGATAAAACCAAGAATATGGTGAAGAATTTGGGTCTAGACTATAAAAAGATTGATGCATGCTGCAATGATTGCATGTTATATCGAAACGAGCATGAGAATGACTCATCTTGCAGTATCTGTGGAACGTCCCGTTATATTGTGCATCATGTTGTAGAAGTGGATGATGCTACCTCATGTAGAAAGCCTCGTAAAGTTGCTGCTAAAACTCTAAGGCATTTCCCCTTGATTCCCAGACTACAAAGGCTCTTTATATGCACAAGGACGGTTGATAGCATGTCTTGGCATCACAATGAGCGTGTTATGGATGGCTCGTTACGACATCCTGCGAACAGTGAATCGTGGGAAGCATTTGACAGTCATCATGAAGACTTTGCAAAGGAGCCTCAAAATGTGAGACTTGGCCTAGCAAGCGATGGATTCAATCCATTTCGAACATTGAGTAGTACACACAGTACATAGCCTGTGGTTTTGATGGTGTACAATCTACCTCCTTGGATGAGCATAAAGTCTGAGAATTTCATGTTATCTTTACTCATTCCTGGACCGCAATCACCGGGAAATGACATAGATGTCTATCTTCAACCACTGATTGAAGAATTAAAGGAATTGTGGGAGTTAGGTGTAGAAACGTATGATTCTGCGGAAAACATAACTTTTAACATAAGAGCATGTCTTCTATGGACAATTATTGACTTCCCTGCGTACGCTATGTTATCTGGGTGGAGTACTAAGGGAAAATTGGCTTGTCCGTGTTATTATGATGAAACTTCTTCTATCTACCTGAATCATAGTCACAAAATAGTATATATGGATCACCGAAGGTTTCTTCCCCTGAATCATCCATGGAGGCATAACAAAAAATCTTTTAATGGTAAAATCGAACTTAGGTCTCCCCCAAAGTTGCTAGATGGAACAACTATATTTGATATCTTGGAAGCGGTAGATAATTCTTTTGGGAAGGGGCAGAGGAGATCAAAGAATGGCGTATTAAACTGGAAAAAGTGGTCAATATTTTTTGAGTTGCCATATTGGAAGCACAACATGTTTATACACAATCTTGACGTCATGCACATAGAAAAGAACATAGTTGATAGCATAATTGGGACTCTGTTGGATATTCCTGGGAAGACAAAAGATCATGTAGGTGCTTGTTTTGACCTTAAAGACCTGGGTATTAGGAAAAGCCTTCAACCAAAAGAGGTTAACAAGGAGAAAAAAAATAAGGCAGCAAACATGCTCCTCAAAAAGCCTTCAACCGAAAGTTGTACAACGGGGGAAAAAACTAAGCTTGCAAAGGCATGCTACTCAATGACTGCAGTAGAGAAAACACTCTTTTGTAGTGTGTTGAAAAGGGCAAAATTACCAGACGGCAGTGCTTCTAACATCGCTCAATGTGTACAGCAAACCGAGAAGAAGATTTCTGGTTACAAGACCCATGATGCCCATTTTATGTTACATTACCTGTTGCAAATACCAATCAAGACCATACTTCCTGACCATGTTGCCATTGCTCTAGTTCGCTTATGTTCTTTTTTTCGTCGGATATGTCAGACATTGATCAGCACAGAAGAGGTTGATAGCTTAGAGGTAGAGATTGCTGAGACACTGTGCTAATTGGAAAGGATTTTTCCTCCAAGTTTTTTTGACATAATGGTGCACTTGCCTATTCATTTAGCAAGAGAAGTGAGCTTAGGCGGTCCTGTTCAATATCGTTGGATGTATCCCATTGAACGATATATGTGCACACTGAAGTCATATGTTCGTAACAAAAGTCGTCCAGAAGGGTCTATTGCCGAAGGATATTTGGCAAATGAGTGTTTAAATTTTTGCTCAAGATATTTGCATGAGGATGTTCAAACAAGACTCAATAGAATACCTCGAAACAATGATGAGTGTGATTCAGATGAGGTGCGAAGTCCCAGTTTGTTTCCAAGGAAGGGATGTCCTTTGGGTGGGAAAATTGGAGATCTGTTCCTTTTACATGAAAAAACAGCAAAGCAGGCTCATGCTTACCTTCTAAATAATTGTGATGATGATGAGCTTGAAGTCTACATGAGGTATGTTTTATTGATTTCCATCATCGTCTAACGTTAGTTCGTAATCATAAAATTTTACATCATACTTACGTAAAAGACTATTTGATATCTTCAGAGAGCATGAGGCAGCAGTTAATGACAACAATCCACGTAGAACAAAGTGGGAGAAAGCCAAAGACCATAGTCAACAGTTCTCGGAGTGGTTTAAAAAGCGTGCTTTGAAAAACGATGTCCCTAGATGGGCACAAGGGTTGGCAAGGGGTCCGAATATGGTAGCAAAAAGATTTTCAAGTTATGTTATCAACGGGTATAGGTTCAACACAAGGCAACGTGATGCGAGACATAAAACCCAAAATAGCAGTGTGACGTTGGAGGCATTGACTACTAGTTATGCAAGTGCGAAAGACAAGAACCCTGTTGAAGCAAAAGTGACTTACTATGGTAGAGTCGCTGATATGTTTGAGTTGGATTATTATGGCCAATTTAAGGTAGTCCTATTTAAGTGTGAGTGGTATACCGTTGCAAAAGACAACTTTGGTCTCTCATACGTGTATTTTAGTAAACGATGCTACGAAGAGGAACCGTTTGTGCTAGCATCGCAAGTCAACCAATGCTTTTATGTGCAAGATCCATATGTGAGTGACAAACATTATGTTATGAAAACAATTCCAAGAGATTTATTTAGTATGAGTGATGACGTTGAGGTTGATTCCCCCATAATATATGCAAGAGAGCCATGTGAACCTAAAATGATTCCAAGTTTTCCAAGTGATAATGATGAAATTGATCTAGTAAGGAATGATTTACAAGCAACAATTATAGATATGGACCCCAAGCTGCTTGCCAAACGACATTGTGAAGAAGTTGACGAAAGCGAAGATGAATACATGGAGGATGTTGATTCTGAAACATAATGCTGCTGTTGCTTTTAGTATGAAATTTAGTGTTGCTTTTAGTTAGAAATTTCATCCACTTATAGTGTTGTTGTTGCCTTTTAGTGTTGCTGCCACTTTTAGAGTTGCAGTTGGTTTTAGTTAGAAATTTCATCCACTTATAATTGAAGTTTCCTTAGAGTTGCTGTTGTTGCCACTGTTGTAAGCTTTTTAGTGTTGCTTTTCTTTTCTGATCCTTATATGAATATGTATATTGCCTCTTAGTGTTTCTTTCAGTGTTGCTTTGAAATCCCCTTAGAGTTGTTGTTGCCTTTTAGTGTTGCTGCCACTTTTAGAGTTGCTGTTGGTTTTAGTTAGAAATTTCATCCACTTATAATTGAAGTTTCCTTAGAGTTGCTGTTGCTTTTTGCTGTTACTGCCACTGTTGTAATCTTTTTAGTGTTGCTTTTCTTTTCTGATTCTTATATGAATATGTATATTGCCTCTTAGTGTTGCTTTCAGTGTTGCTTTGAAATCTCCTTAGAGGTGCTGTTGCCTTTTAGTGTTGCTGCCACTTTTAGAGTTGCTGAATTTTATTATATATGTATATTTGCCTTTCAACTATCTATTTAATCATTTTTAGTGTTGATGAAATATGTATTACCTCTTGTTGCTGAATTTTATTATATATGTATATTTCCACTTTTAGTGTTGCTGCCACTTTTAAAGTTGCTGAAATATGTATATTTCCACTTTTATTATCATATTATTTTAATTTCACTTTCTTTTCCTTCAAATTCTAAAAGAATCGAAAACATGGAATAAATGGAAGTTGCTGAAATATGTATATTTCCACTTTTATTATCATATTATTTTAATTTCACCCTCTTTTCCTTTAAATTCTAAAAGAATCGAAAACATAGAATAAATGGAAGTTGCTGAAATATGTATATTTCCACTTTTAGAGTTGCTGAAATATGTATATTTCCTCTTTTCCATTATTATTATTGTTGTTGTTGCATTGTTGTTATTGATGATTATTGATTAGTTGAGTAGGTTCTGTTTTTCTCTCTTTCTCTCTACCACTTGCGGCATCAACACTATCAGATTATGAAACAGCTTAATTAAATGGAAGCCATTATTTGAATCATTTGATCTGATAGCTGTAATTTTAATTTGATTGCACATTCATTTTAAGTTATATATAAAAACATGCATTTGTTATGAGCTGTTTAATTTGCACAATCCTTTTCCATATATATGACTTTCTTTTCTTTTGTGTGTGCATAATAGAGAAAGGGGAGAACACTAAAAGAAAAAGGATAATTACCTTAGGCAACAAGGAAATGAAGGAGAAAAATCCCCAAAAAGACAATTCTTTTGAGGTTATACAAGTGAAGTCAAGTGCTGAATTATTACAACTGTATAAGATCAAGATAGAGAAGAACATGGCTGAAAATGAAAAGAAGGCTAGTTTGTTGTGAGCTCAAGGACCAAAAAATTCTAACAAGAAACCATCCCGTCACAATAGAGGAAGATGCACTTCAAGAGCAACCTATGCATCAAAAGAAGAAAAAGAAGGTACAGCCTGTTGTGCAAAAGGATGTTGAAACTGAAAAAAATCCCCGCGATGGGAGCCAAGGGGCTGTCGAAAATGAAATGTACTCCCGAATTGGGAATCCAACTGCTACCAGAACTGAAAAGATCTCCCAAATAGGGAATCCAGGGGCTGCCGAAGCCAAAAAGAACTACCAAATTGAGAATAGAAGGGATACCGAATCTGAAAAGAATTTTCAGATTGGGAATCAAAGGGCTACCGAAGTTCAAAAGAACCTCCATGTTGGGAATAAAAGGGCTGTTGAAGCCACTGAAGCTGCCGAAGCTGAAATGCATAAAAGGACTGCTGAAGCTCATGAAATGAATGAAAGTGAGAATAGTTCTGAAGATGAGGAAGAAGATGCAAGTGACCTAGGCATAGATAAAAAAGGAATGAGTCTTGACATGTATTTTAAGGTGCATGGGATAAGCTTAGACGATGAGGAAGATGAAGAAGATGAGGAAGATGAGCATGCTGAAGGTATAATTTCTTTTTAATTTCAGCCTATGTTACTACTATGATAATATTTGAAGGATAACTCTGAATTTAAGGACCTAGACAAGAGGCAAGACTAACTGCAAAAAGCTGCATAACTCTGAATTTAAGGACCGGCAGGAGGTGGAATTTTATCAAGGACAGCCAATAGGTCCAACTAGAAAAGTCGTTTCTGACTTGCGGAATTTTTTGGGCATGGTTGTTAGAAACCCTACTTTTGTGACTTTGTTATATACTAGTTGGCATGGAGTGTCTCATAATAGCAAAGAGGATATGTGGGAGTATATCAACGTATGTAAAATGGCAATACTATAATTTCTTTCTTGTTATTTATTTGTGACTTTGTTATATACACTTGACAATTCTAATGTTTTTGTGTTGAATTAGGAAAAGTTCATACTTCCAATAGAATCAAAGCAGTGGGTAATGCAAGCACTTTGTTGTGCATGGAAGAAATACAAGGGACAAATCAAGCTTCTCCATTTCACGAAGTACAAGACAAAGAAGCAAATGATGAGGAACCGACCATTACATATTCCCGATGTCCAATTTCGTAAATTAATTCGATATTGGAGACTTCCAGAAATCAAGGTATTGTTATACTATTAGTTTTATTTCTTGAATGAGAAAGATAACATCTATACTAAGAATAAGAATATCTCTCCTCTGCATGGTTTATATTAGGCTTTGTCGGAAAAGAACATTGAAAATCAGTCAAAGCAAACATGTCCTCATCGAATGGGATCCACTGGTTTTGCAATTGTGCGCAAGGAATTGGTAAAAAAGCTTAGTTACTACAATAACCTTTTCTCTTGATACTCTAGCGCGACTCTAAGGAGAACAATGAAGAGCCATCAAGGGCTGAAATCTTCACAGTAACTCGCAGCAGCAAAAAGGGGAAA
>JASCZI010000443.1:0-20451 GCA_036250425.1 Stylosanthes scabra
GTAAAAATATTTATTCCATTATAAAATAATTTATGATATTTGATTATGAGGTTTGTTTTGTATATTTTTATTAATTTTATTGATTGTTTTATTTATTTATTTATTTATTTATTTTATTATTATCATTTTGCAGTGATTTTATATTGCTTCTAAATATAATATGATTATTTGCAGCAACAAAATTTGGTTACTAAAATTAATATTTTTTGCAGCAAGAAAAACTTGTTGCCATTGAATATAATTTTAGCAGCAAATTATGTTGATACAAATATATAAATCTTTGGTAGTAAATAAAAAAATTGACTGTAATAACCTTTGGCAACAAGTTCTAATGCACCAACGTGCAGCAACTAATTTTTGCTGCAAAAAATGTTCTATGGCAGCAAAACTAACATTTTGCAACAATTTTTTTCTTTGCAAAACATAATATTTCTTGTAGTGTCTTCATTCTCTTCACTTCAACATGCGCTCGATGTTGCCAACTATGTATGGTTTAACAAAATTAATATCCATTATTGGCTCATGGCGCTGAATGATCACTTTAATATTTGTGAAAAATCACCATCTTCTCATGCATCCCGCTGTAGTGCTTTAACAACTGCTATAGATTCTACTCTACAAGTATTCTATTTTGCCCTCTTTTTTTTGATTTGTTGTATAAATTGCTATAAGATTACTATTTAAATGTTAGTTAAAGAATGAATCTTTATCTAATTTGTAGGAGATAAATGCATTGAGCATGACGTATCCAGAAAGATTTGGATTTCCTTATTTTAGAATTGATTCTGACTGGGATACTGACGTCATATTAATGGATCTAAAGGTAAATATTGAAAATAATATATTTACTGGCATCTATATAAGATTGTCAATTGTATATTAATCATTACATTTTTATTCTGTGTAGATGTGCATTACAACCAAGCCATCATGTGAGTTTTATTGGGCATGTCAAAAGCAATTCAGAATAATAGAACGACACATTGCAAAATTTTCTCAAAAGAGAAGGTACATCCGCTCTACAACTAAATCGCCATTGATCCAAGCTGTTGTAAAAGATTTTGATCTGAACAAAAAACCATATCCAATAGATGATTTGGATCCTGTCGCTCGTGAGAATGTTAGACGATTTTGTGAGACATGATCTCCAGGAGAATATTATGTTTGATGTGTATTTTCGTTTATATCCGTTGACTATTATTCCATTTTACTTTTATCTCTTTTAGCTTTTCTAGGTCAGAGTCTAAGTTATTTATTCCTTTTTAATTTTGCTATTAGTCTTCTGGTGAACATGCTATATGTAATCAGTCTAGTTTGCAATGAAGGTTTAAATTCGGTTTAAGATATTTATTTTTCAATTTATTTTATTTATATGTAAATATTTTTAATTATAAGTTGATATTAATTGCAATTCTTTTAAATTTATATAACAATATTATTTATAAGATTAATGAAAATATATATTTAACATATATAATACGTTTGCAATATTATTTTTTAAATCATTTCAATGAACCTCTCTCAAATATATATAACTAAGTAAAGTAAAAGCCTAATTATTCTATTAAATTTAACATATAAATTATTTTTCTGTAGGGATTCATTAATAAATAGAAATGAATTCACGTTGCCAAATTTTGGAACAAGAAAATAAAAATTAGGATTTACAGAAGAATTATGATTTAAATTAATTTGAATATCAGATAAATTAAATATATAATACAGATAGTTTTTTTTTTATAACAAGGGCTTAGGGTTATATCTATCTGTTAGGGAAAATTAGGAAAAAGACTATGT
Source organism: Stylosanthes scabra (assembly GCA_036250425.1). Classification (NCBI taxonomy): domain Eukaryota; kingdom Viridiplantae; phylum Streptophyta; class Magnoliopsida; order Fabales; family Fabaceae; genus Stylosanthes; species Stylosanthes scabra. Next base: position 1,798 of record JASCZI010000443.1, read on the forward strand.
AAAATCCCACGGTCACAAAATCATAAATTTCAAGATTTAAACTGAGATCCAACACCTCCTTCGTTAGCTTTAAGCAGTCCACATTTTTTTCTTTGTTGGCGTCTAATATTTGAAAAAGATGAGTACAATTTTCGCGTTCCAGTTGCCTCCACTCAAAATAAAAGCTAATAATTCATCCTTCCTACGACTCCATAATTGATAAGGTATATTTATCATTTCTAATTGCTTTTAATGATTTTCCAGTAGTGTTTTTTAATTTACTTTGCTCATTTTTTATTTTTTTAATTAATCAAATTCAAGCACGTACTCTTTCCTTGTACGCGTGCTGCAATAATGAGTGAAATAAAACTTGTAAAGGACAAAGCAAAATTAAAAAAATCTCTTGAAAGGAATTATTTAATGTCTACGAAGGAGTTCCTAAAAATGGAACAATATATTATATTTATTAAAATAATATATAAATGGATCTCTAATACTTATTTGTAGATATAGATAGGTCATGATTTAGCTCTATATAAAATTGACGGAATAGATTCTACCATCTAATTAAAATGTTCAAAACACCTTACATAGATGCATGTTTTGATTGATTAGAATTAATGTAAGATTGAATAGAAACAACTAGCTGAATTGTGTTTAGGTGGTAAGTCTAACTTGTATTAGTCTTTTTAAGAGATTCCCTTAGATTGAGTTCTTAGTACTTAGCATTTTTAATTAGAATAATTGGTAATATGCCCATCTAAAAAAACATTTAAGTTGTCAAAGTCTAACTTTATTTATAAGTGTTTCATGCATTCACAAATTCAACATGAGATAAAGGCGCAAATTTTATACGATTCATAAATATTTAATTTTTTACGTGCTTCTTGAAATTAAAATTTCTATACGCATGTGTAGATGATTATTTTAGTGAAAAAATATGTAGTAAATGAGGTTTTGTTTTTTATTAGTAATTAAAAGATCATTGGTTTTAATTATGCAGAAATATGCATAATTTAATTCTAATTAATTATTAAAGATTCTTGAAAACTACATGAATTGGATTAATACTTGAAGATTCTTGAATGACTGTGGTAGTTCATTCCTTGGCCACACAAAAATAATACTGCTCTAACCAGGTATGATTACTTTCAATGTATTTTCCCTTTTCATCTTATCAATACGCGCATATAGTTAATTTCATAAAGTAATTATGAAGTTAGAGTGGGCATTTTCTTAAATAAAATTTTCAGAACATTAAAGATTATATAGATAAAAGTTATTTATTGCATAATAGCAATAATGAACTTGCCGTGGACATAGTTTATTGCACAAAGTAATCATATAGAAAAATTATTTATTGAATTAATCATTGTCTTGCCTTACCTTATCAATACTTATATTTTGTTGCATTATATTTATAGACAGAGTCATTGAGTTATGATTGATAAGAGTTGGATTGATAAACCAATAAAACCAAATGAGTACAAATCTGGGATTGCTAGATTTTTGGATTTTGCATTTTTGAGGTCTTCCTTAAACAGAAGAATTATATGTCCATACATTAAATGTAGATTTAGGAATATGGGGACTAGAGTTGAAGTGTTAGCTCATTTACTCCAAAAAGAATTTTCGAAAAAGTATACTTCTTGGTATATGCACGGAAAAGATATATACAACCAAAAGTAGAGGTGAAGAAGAATTTATTGGCCATGAAAAAGAAGAGCCATCTGTCAGACCTTCATTGCAAGATATGCTTATCGATATTTTCGGTGTAGTTGAAGATAATCTTGAAGGTGAAGATGACGATAACTTTGAATCAGGGAATGAGACATTTCCAATGGATACAGGAGATGACACAAACAAGGACTTGGAACAAATTAGAGAGCTGGTAAGGAATGGTAATCAAGCATTATATCCTAGGTGTGCCAAATATAGTAAGTTGTCCTTTATTGTTGAGTTGTATCACATCAAAGTGTTATGTGGTTCAACTGACAAGACATTTTCAATGTTAGTTGACCTTCTCAAGAATGTTTTTCCCTATGCCAACCTACCTAACTCATTTTATGATGCCAAGAAGATGATTAAATTGTTAGGGTTGGGGTATGAGAAGATTCATGTTTGCCCAAATAACTGTATATTATTTTGGGGTAACGAAGAAAATAGCAAAAAAAATAAATGCACAATATGCAATGCGTCCCGGTATAAAGTGAAAGAAGATATCAGCAACAAAAAGAAGCTGATACCTGCAAAGGTGTTGAGATACTTCCCTCTTACTCCTAGATTACGAAGGTTATACATGTCCTCTAAAACAGCTAGGTTACTCCGGTGGCATTCAGATTATCCTAACCCAGATGAAAAATTAAACCATCCAAGAGATAGCAAGGCATGGAAAGAGTTTGATTTTTTTTTACATCCAGAGTTTGCGAAAGATCCTCGCAACATAAGGCTCGCCCTAGCAATAGATGGTTTCAATCCATTTGGGACTCTTAGTTCCAATATTAGTATATGGCCAGTGATGTTATACATCTACAACTATCCTCCATGGTGCTGTATGAAGAAAACTCGCCTTATAATGTCTATGATAATTCCCGGTCCAAAGATGTCTGACAATAATATTGACATTTTTTTGAAACCTCTTATTAGTGAGCTAAAAGAGTTATGGGGAGGTGTAGATGTCTATGATTCTGTTGCTGGAAAGATGTTTCGCATGCATGCTGCATTATTTTGGACTATTAGTAACTTTCCAGGTTTTGATAAACTCTCTGGTTGGAATACACATACTGGCCTTGCATATCCATCGTGTGGTTTTGATACAGTATCCAAAAGATTGAAGTTTGGCAAGAAGTTTTGCTTCATGGGGCATCGTCGGTGGTTACCCTATACCATGAGTACAGAAACAATGAACAATCTTTTGATGGCTTTACAGAATTGAGAAGTCCTCCTCAGACACTTTCAGGTAGAGATATTTTGTCCAAAATTGAGAGTGCTCGAAAGAGATCTGCGACTGCACTCACTAATGATAGCACCCCTCAACAATGGAAAAAGAAGAGTATTTTTTGGGAGTTACCCTATTGGAAGGATAATCTTGTCCGTCATTGTCTTGACATGATGCACATAGAGAAGAATGTTTGTGATAATGTTCTCTACACTACACTTGATGACAAGCAAAAGACTAAAGACAACTTACAAGCTCGTAAGGACTTGCAATTGATGGGAATTAGAGAACAACTTCATCCATATCCAAATTCTTCTAAGTTTCCTCCTTCATGCTTTAAGATGACAAACTCGAATAAGGATATTTTTCTCAATATTCTTAAAGGTGTTTCTTTTTCAGACGGTTACTCTTCAAACATTTCTAGATGTATTGATCTTAATAAAAGAAAGGTATTTGGACTAAAGAGCCATGATTCACATATTCTCATTGAACACATCTTTCTAGTTGCTCTCAGGAGATCTTTGCCTAAAGAGGTTACTTCTATGCTGATTGAGTTGTGCAACTATTTTAGAGAAGTGTCAGGCAAATCATTATCCCCTGAGAATTTATATAAACTACGACAACGAATTTGTTTAACACTCTGTCACATGGAAATGATATTACATCCATCTTTTTTCACTATTATGGTTCATCTAGTTGTTCATCTCATAGAGGAAGCAATGATTGTTGGTCCAGTACAATATAGATGGATGTATCCTATTGAGAGGTAAGAATTTTATTTCTGGTCCATTTTTCTTTATCATTTTATCTTTACTTGAGTCAATTAGTTGGCGTAGTATATTATTGTTAGTTAAAGATACACTTGTTATCAGGGCCTTGGGACATTTAAAATCTTATGTACGTAATAAGGCTGCACCTGAAGGATGCATAGCATAAGGGTACCTAATTGAGGAATGCTTAACTTTCTACTCAAGGTATTTAGATGATGAGAACATTGAGACAAGGTTTAACCGACCAAGGCACAATGAATATCAAAATGACAACATACCTAGTAGTTGCTCTAGCATTTTGGCTAATATTTTTCCAGCATTAGGACTTCCTCGTGGGTCACAGAAGATTGGTTCATTGACACCACTTGAAATAGTTCAAGCCCATCGTTATGTATTGACAAATTGTTCATTAGTGGACATGTTTCGCGAGTAAGTTAGATGGTGATTCCAAACTTGTACTTCATTAGTTTTTTATTTATCATTGTGTCATAATTCTGAATTTACTTTTCTAGAAGATGGAGAAGTGAAATTGCTAGAAAATATCATGGTAGAAAAAATGCAACCAAGCTCGTAGAAGAATATATGCATGCCAAGTTCCATGAATGGTTTAGGGTTATGTGAGTAATCTATATTTTGTTCTCTTGAAGTGTTCCCTATTAATTATAATTGAAGATCTCAAGTTGAGACCCTTATATATATTAAACATGCAGGTCGCAAAAAAAGAGGATCCAAACAGTGTCACCCCTGAAATAGAGTGGCTTGCAGCAGGGCCTAATGATGTTGCAAGAAAATCTGGAGTATAACATTCATCGATTTAAGTTTCGCACTATAAAAAAAAAAGACAAAGGATTTAAGACCCAGAACAGTGGTGTAGTGATGTTAGCCATTACTAACAGTGTTACAAGTAGAAAGAATCCGCTTATCGTATCCAGCGACGACACATACTATGGTAAAGTGGTTGACATAATAGAATTAGACTATTTTAGCAAGCTAAAAATTGTCCTCTTTAAATGTATCTGGGTGGACACCACAGTTAATAAGGGAATTAAGATAGATCAATTTGGAATTACAAGTGTAAATTTCTCACACCTGATACACACAGGTGAACTTGAAACAGATGAGCCATTCATCCTAGCAACAGATGCGAGAATGGTTTACTATGTTGATAATCCAATTGACAAAGGTTGGTGTTCTGTTTGTTACATGAAACCCAGAGATTTATATGACATGGGGGAGATCAATGAAGAGGATCTAAGTGAGTCTTTGGTGCACGACATACCATTTTGTGAGCAACAAGTTGAGAACCTTCAAGAATTTTCGTTAGACTGAGAGGAGGATAATGAACCGGAAGTGCATGAAATGCATATTGATGAAGACAATGATCATGTTTGTGATGTAGAAGACATAGATGATGAGTAAGAAGACTTATTGGAATAAATGTTTTTTACACTTTTATTTTTATAGATATTGTGATATTTACATCGATGCAAAATTTGCACTATAATATTAGATCATGTTATTGCATACTTTTTTTTATATCACATCTTAATTCACGATGGAGTACAAATTTTATTATATGAATATCTTTTCTATTATATTTCTTTTGATCTTTTGGAAGTTGAGCTATTTAGAATTCTTATTTGAGGAAAAAAGTGTAAACCCCGCAAAATTAATAACTCGAGATAATTAGTTAATCGGTAATTAATTGATTATATTAGAGATAAATAAATAGAGCCCCAACTAGGATAAATATTGAAGATCTCAGAATTTGGGAATTTCGTTGGAATATTTGGATTCAACGGATTTTTTTGAGTGGAAATAAGTAAGCCTTGGCTGAAGACTGCGCAGTAACTTGGACCATAAAATAGGATGACAATATCGACTTGGGACAGTTGGGAACAACATAAAGTGAAAAGTAAAAATATAGGAACGCTCACAAAATATTTAGGATACAAAAACGAACTCCTACGTTAAAGATTTGGTCCGGAACGGACCAAACAGCGAAATTACAAAAATGCCACTCATAAGTGGCTATATAAAGGGAACAACACCAACAATCAGCTCATTTCTTCCTTCCAATTCACGAGAAAAATAGAGAGTAGGAAGAGAATTGATTCAAGAGTTGCTTTGAATCAATTCTTGTACTATTCACCGCCGTCTTCCGGTAGCGATAACTTTTGATCTGGAGCTCCGATTGACGCACCGTTTGCGGCTAAGCGAAGCTCGTTCAACCCTCTTCAATTCTATACTAACATTAAGGTATGGGATTCGAATTTAATCTTCCAGTTCTGGTGCCCTGATGATCAACGAAAATGAGGTTTAGTAACCTTGTGGAATTCTTGAGTTTTCATAATATAGGTGGTGTCTTAGCTTAGTTTTGAGCTAGAAATCAGAACCCATAACATTGGTTTCAGGTGAGAACTTTCCAATCATTTATTCATGAAATTTGGTATGAACCCTAATTGGGATTTTATGGAAATTGTGTGATATAGAGTGAAGATTAGTGAATTGGAGGATTAGAAAGCTTATAGATGATATGGGTGACTCAATGGAGTGATGGATAGCTGAAACTTGGCCTTGGATGCTCAATTTGGGTGAATGAGAAATTGGAGCACATGAGTACAAAGTTGTAATTGAGCATGGAATCAAGGTACGGTTTAAGTTTCGTGAATATAACATGTAATATGGCATGATGTCCTAGGTTAGTTGCACCTAGGATAATCTTCCTTCATTTTAGATGAATATGTGAATGTTAATACAAATGCTAATCACTAATAGTGGCCTTAGAACTTAAGGATTCAAGATATTTAGTAATGAAAACAAGGTGAGACAAGTAAGGGTATTGATGATTAAAAGTAAAGATAGGTGATTATTGTATCCATGCATGAGTTGTGTAACTTGAGATGATTTCATGATAAGGAGTAGTTGAATTATTGGCTTGATAATGCATACTTGTTTTTATGTGCTTACAAATGGTTAAAAATAGTTTGGAAAGGATTTTCAAGAAGAAAGTGATGTTTTTCAAGTTTTGGTAAAAATGAGTTTTTGGCTAACTTTGGACAGCCATAAGTTGATTTCCATTTTGAAGAAATTCATGATCTTTACATATTTATAAATATTGTTTAATAATCTTTCAAATGACTTTGAAATGAATGGATTTGGAGTTTTGAAGAAAAAGTTATGAAGTTTCAAACTTGGTTAAAAATTATGAAAATGCTGTCAAAGCTGTTTTGCCTAGAGAATCGATTCTCTTTCCTCCAGAATCAATTCCAAAGTGTCCAAGGGCCATAAAAATGCGTTTTCGAAGCTTTCGAATCGATTCTAAGTGTCCAAAATCGATTCATTTCAACCTAGGAACTATTTTTAAGAGTTTTTAAGTTAAAGAATCGACTTATACACCCCAGAATCGATTCAAAAATGACAGAAGCAAAATTTAAGTTTTAGAATCGATTCTCAATGCTTAGAGTCGATTTAGGGATGCCCAGAGTCGATTCCCGACTTGTAGAATCGATTCATTTCGAAATAGAACTGAGATTTTGAAGTATTGGCTGCATAGAATCGACTCACCTCAAGCAAGAGCCGATTCTAGCCTTGAAACTTTGATTTCTAATTGTTTCATTTTAACCACTACTCCTTGCACTTAGTTAACACCTCATGCGTGGTAAATAAAGATGAATTCTAATGAAAGATAATGTGCGTAATGATGATGATCGACATGATTGATGATTATGATGAGACCCAGTGAGATGGTGGGAAGGTGAGATACCCTTGCCCTATTTTTCTCCTGGTGGCATGAATGATGTTTCCCTCTGAGTTCTAGAGAGATGGGAGGAGGTGGCTTGTGACCCCTTAGCTCTGTTTTCCTCCTAGAATTAAAGTGCGACTCCAGAGAGACGGTGAGAAGGTATGATTGATCCCCTTCTCTGTTTATCTTCCTGGGTAGTTGAGTTCGCCTCCAGAGAGATGGTGGAAGGTTTGGATCGCCTTCCTATTTTCCTCCTAGTATGATCAGAGAGACGGTCCAATGGTTAGCTACTGGACCAGGTTGGATTGGCCTTATAACCGATCTAATGAGCTCATTGGCCACAGGGATAGACATTCATCATATGAATCTTATTGTATTGTTTGGGTTTGCATTTCCTTGGTTTGCTTTGTTGTTTCTTCTATGCCTATATGCTACTTGATGTACTTGCTCTATATGTGTTTTTCTTGTATGCCTTGTTTGTGTGTGTAAATGATGACGAGATGATGATGAGACGGAAATGATATTGATAATGATGATGATGTTAATATGATAATGAAGATGACAATGATGATGATGTTAATGTGAGGATGGGGAATATAATGATGATGATCGTTGATAGTGAATGATGATGAAATGAGGAACTAAGAGAGTAAAGAATGAGAAGTGAGGAGATGTTTAGGGAAACAAGGTAGCCTAGAACGTATAGAAAGAGTTAAAGGAAAATAAAGAAAAGGAAAGATCTAGGATAGGGAGAGACCGGTGAGGAAGGTAAAACTCGAGTGACCGAGTAGGATCGCCTGGTGGGATCCTGCTATCTTATATTTTCGGAACCTTTACCGTACTGAGAATCCAGTGGTTTGGGATTCTCACTCCGTATATTTCACAGGTTTTTCAAATACAGGTTCAAGCTCTGGAAAGCACACGAAGCTCTCTTACTCTTTGAGTTCTAAAAGATTTTCTCCAAGTTGTCCAAGTTGTATGAATCATGGTATGTCGAGTGGAGAATTAGGAATGTAGTATATTTTTAAGAGTTCTATGTATATGTAATTCGAATGCCCGATCTAAGCTTCGCAGGTCTGGTGTACGTGTCATTGAACCATTCCTATGTATATGTATATTGCGGGTCTTTGCGAGTTCAAGTGTATGGCTCTATTTTATGTATTTCCAGTTATGTACTTATTATTATTTTCGGTTTCAACAAGCTACTACGTACGTACTATGAGAAAGAATTGTGGTAAAATCTTAATATTTAATAATCATGTACGCGTAATGGTTATTGGATATTAGGGTGTTACAAAGAGCAATTGGATTCACAATTTAATGATAAATCCAAGAAAGCTTGGATTCGAGAGAAGTTTCATGCTATGGAAAATAGAAGAGTCTAATTTGCATGAGCATAAAAATTGTAATATTTTATTGATCAACACATTAGTTATACAAAATTGATCCACAACTATATCGGTTATCTTTTTAGAACTAGTTATTTAAGAGAAATTAGTCGCATGGGCACACATTAAAAATTCGAAAATGATATAAATTTTTGGAAAAATTATTAGAAAGGGCTGTCAAGGGATTTAATTATTAAAAAGTATCTTTTAGTACTAAAATTATTTAAGAAAAATTATTTCTTATATAATATTTAAAAAGAATGATCAAATTATTTTTATCAAGAGATAATAATATATTTATATTATTATAATATTTATTTTTTTAAAAAACTTATTTTTTTTCCTTAAATTGCCGATTATATTCAAATTCTTAATATAGCATCTTTTACTATAACAAAACTTTGTTATTATAAATCATTTAAATATGAGTACACACTTTCGGGCACCCAAAGGAAAGTAAGTGGTAATGATAGTTTAATATATATATCAACAACGCATAAATAACCAAAACACAACAAGTCGTCAATCCTTTTGTGAAGCCTAAATTAAGCGACACCAACCAGTAATTAAGAGAATTACTAACTCATCAACAATGGAATACAACAAACAATTCCATGTTAATAAATCATCTCTAATTTTTAAATTAATTATTTTATGATTGTGTGATAAAATATTATATATATGATTAACATGTTTAAATTTTTTGAAACAAAATAATAATAGAATAAAATTATATTAAAATTGAAGGTGTATAAATAAATATGTGAATGTAATAGGTAAGTATAAAAAATATATTTATGAAAAGGAGATAAATAAGAAAATATCTTGAAGATATAGTTGTCTCTTTAAAAAAAGAATTGGCCATTCTCCTAAAATATTATAAGAATTAACTCATCTTAATAATTTTAATATTAAGAGGTCATTTTTAATAATTAAATCTCCCTTACAATCCTTTCGAATAATTTTCTAAGAATTTTATTTACGATATTAAATGTAATAGTTTTGAATGAGTTTTATTTTGGGAAAATTATTTCTTCCAAATTAGATTTTTATTTTCACATGTAATATTCAATATAAATTTTACTAAAATTGAATTTGTGTTAAGTGTTAGTTAAGTTTACATAGGCCAGACTTTTCAATTTAAAAAATTAATTAAAATTTATAAATGAAATTGGTGAAATTTTAGCGGCACACTAGATAGAATTTTTATTAAGCCACCAAAACCCACTCTCCCACAATCAAAATAACATCCTGAAACTCTTTATCATTCTCCACAAATCTTTATTTTCTCATGTCCAAAACATGTTACAATGTTCTTTACATGGTGATATGAGGTATGTTGCACATTTCACATCTGCTGAACTTGCAATTTAAATCTCTTCCATTTTTTATTTCAAATGCCCCTTTGTAAATTCTTTTGTATTACTAATATAAGGTTTTACAAGTGAGGCTTGATACTTTTTTCGATAAAGAAATATGTCTCCAACGTAACCCATAGTAGAAAGGACATGAGAAAAATAGTCTCCAAAGGGCAAATATCTCAACAGACAATTCAATTACAAAGCTCATCTATCAAAGAAAAAAAAACTCAACTCAATTCCAGGTATTTTTCTTCCTAATTGATAATAGTGATAATAATTGTCACATTAAAGGAACTACCAATAATAATTTTCTTTGTCCGTAGTTATTTTCTCGTACGAATGTACTACAGATTTTTTATGAAATAATTGGTTTTAACATTGATAGCATAATTATGGTATGAGTAAATAACCTTTTTTTGTTTAGCATGATTGTGCGTACTCTTATTTATTTTTTGAATTTAAAATGTTCATATCCAAATCTCAAATGTTATATAATGTTCTTTGTTCATTCAGTGGCCATTGAAGTGGACTATATATAGAATATTTTATCTTAAATCGAACATTTTGTATTAGAAATAATTTATAAGTTTCTAATTAGTATATTACAAAAGGTTATACTTGATTGAGAATAGCTTTTATTACCAGTTTTCTGCTATCTCTTTCTCATGGCATAGGATCATTAACTTAAATTAATTTTATCTTCAATTAATAGGTTTATTTTAGAGATTACGATCGAAAATATGTATTTTCTTGTTAAATTTTCACAATGTATTGAATTTTATTTTAATCCAATTCCTACTTGAAGTTGTTTATATTTCTCATTGTTTTTTAAACCTCTTTATTTTGCAAGTGTTTAGTTCACCATGAAACACAAACGAAATACTTCTGGAAAATCGATCCTTGACGAGTTGCGACAACAAAGTGAAGACCTTAACTCGAATTCAGATGTCGGTTTGGACTAAATCAGTTTCAACTAAGATGAGGATGGGTTTTTAGAATTGGACATGAAAAATCAGTGTGATGATAACTCTGAACCGAATACATCCAGAAAAGGAAAAACTAAAAATGAGCCAGTGCTTATGAATGTTAAAGGTAGGTAAATTATATCTTTATCTTTTATTTTTTAAAATATCTTTTTAAGCAACTCTAATATAATATTGGTATATATGAGTCTTCTTGAGTTAGTAACTATATCATGTGGTGAAGTATTTATGTTGATAGATTTGAAATCTCATGCTTAAAAAGGTAAAACTAAAAGATTCATCTTGTTTTACTTACTTCCTAAACCATCTAAGAATGTGAATTTTTAGATTTTATTCCATGCAAATATAATGATACTAATGATCAATAAAACAAAAATTTAAGGTTTTTGGGTACTGATGCTATAATGCAACTTGTGTAGTTGGTTTTGAAGGAGATACATGCTCTAGCTAGCCCAATTTTAATATTCAAGGTGTTTGATTATTTTTGTTTTATTCTCACTTGGCATTTCTTTCTTTGGTTTAGATACACGTTGATGTTGTTTCTTTTGAATCATGTATAATTCATTACATTATAGGTAGCTCACAACAACAAAAAATCAAACACCTCCAACATACAAAATAGTACACACAACTTAAAAATTGTTCCTCCTACTAGCGATGGATCTAGAAAAATTTTTCTGTGGGGGCAAAATTTTTTATTGTTGTCCTGAATCTGCCATAAAACTCTATTTTGAATTCTAAAAACTTGTTTTTATTAAAAGAGATCAATAAATTGTTTCTATCTCCAAACTTCTATAGTGATGTTCTTTTAAAATATTTCTTCATTACTAAAATGTTAATTTATAAACCTAAATTAATCGATTATTAAATATAATTTGATTAAATAACAAATACATTACTTTAGCATAAGAAATTTAAAAAACACAAATAGATTTTACTATATGTTTACTATAAGTCAATAATCAATAAACAATTAACTAACAAATTGACCATATTAAAAGATAAGAAGGTGAAACAAAACCTTTTGGCTGGTTTGGAAGCTGGAGAAGCTAAGCTCAGAATGCATATTTCATATCTGCAAAATAAGTAGAAAAACAAAATTAAAATCATGAAACAAAATACCACAATTTGTCAAAAAAGGAAAGAGCAGAGGTCTGAGCCAGTAAATCTTACCACAACCAAGAGATAAAAAGAAGCACGAGATGAGAAGCAATGGTGGTTGTTGTGACTTGTGAGTAGTGGCAGATGGCTATTGATCTATGTTTGAACTTAGGAGTATTAAAGAAGAGAAAAAGAGAAGCCATAGCTTATGAATATAGTCCGGAGTAGAGTAGGCGAGTAGGAGTAGAAGAACACTAACATGTTTGAAAAAATTGGGGGTAACTAAATTAGGTTATTTTTGTGGCTTTTCAATTTTTTATTTCTGTTATTATATTATGTATATTTTATTTTATTTTATTCAAATAGTCAAATAATTAAATGATCAATGTAATATAATATTAATTTTTTTGGTGCTGGCAATGGAATATTAATGATAACATGGGACATTGAATTTCTTTTATGCTTGTTCTTTTAACCAAAAGTCCCAAACAAAACAAAGAATCTTGGGGTTGTGAGCTCTGGGTCAAAATTATTTATATGGAGGGGGCAAGTATAATTTTTTTCCATGTACTACTTGTAAATTTTCAGAAATCCAATGGGGCACTTGCCCCCACACTCTTCTACATGGATCCATCCCAGCCTCCTACCCAAGTCCCTTTGTCTAATATTATTAAATAATAGAATAATAAACTAAAATGAAATAGTCCACAATTGCATGAACCTTCATGATTAACTTTATTTGTTTTTTTTATATTTTGAATTGAGTATTATTAAAGTGCAAATTATTGATGGAAAACTATACCCTTCCTTATTAGTTGAATTATATACTCGAATATTATATTTAATGTATTTATTATTCTTTAATTAAAACATTTGATATCTGTCAAGGCGAGACAAGCAAGCAGGAGGGGTGTCATATAATTGCACACTTGGGAATATTGGGTGCTGATTGGTGCTGGAACTATTGGAGATACTACATGTTTTGGAGTGCTTGCCTATAATTTTATGTTTCTTGAGAACTCTTCTTATGTTTTATGTTCTGCGTGATCCGTACTTGAAAACTAAGTATAAAAAAAAATTAAAATATTTGATAAATTATTATATGTCTAAAGAGAGCTATTTACATGGTTTAGCTTATTATCTTGTGCTTCCATGATTTTAGACACTTCTACGGGAGAAATCATCACTCGTAAGATGACAGCAATTCAAGTTTGGAGCTTGAAAAAAAGTGAAAAAGTCATGATGGAATTGGATGCAAATGGACAAGGTCAAGATAATGGATCGAACTTATTTGTGAGATTTCTGGGGCAATTGGCTCGTTGAATAAGATTTTGTCCTATATCTATCAAAAGATGGGATGAGATGTCAGAAGATAATACAAAAAGACAGTGAAATTTTATTGAAGTAAGTTTATTCATTCTCAATTTTTTTTCTTCTTATTGTATTCGAATATTAATTTTGACCTACGAATTTTTTTAAGGAAAATTTCGAATTTGATTATGCTGCTGCTATCAAATAGGCTATGAGGACATTAGAGGATAGATGGAAGGCTTATAAGTATGGTTTACACAATAAATATTTCTTTCCTAACAAGAGAAAGGAAGAAATTCTGGCTGAGATTCCATCAGAAATATCACCTGTTGAATGGACAACTTTTGTGAATCACTATATTAATCCCAAAACAAAGATAATAGCTTATTACATATTTTTTCAATAGCTGAATTGTTTTTCTGTCCCATAATATTTGTTTTTTAACAAAAAATTTAGAAATAATGTCTGCAAAACAAAATAAATCGTGAAAAGCTTCAAATATCACACACTGGTGGAAGTAAGAGCAATGCTAGGAGAGCAAATCAGATGGTATTTATATTTATGTGTTTATTTTAAGTTATGTACTCTTCTTCTTATTATTATTATTATAAAAATAATAGTACACGATAATATTGTATTACTTATTCAATTATCTTTGTTACGTTAGGAGAAACAACTGAGAAGGCCTGTTTGTCGAAGTGAAGTAATTTTATCGACTTTGATAAAAAATAAAAAAAGATGGAAATTATGTGAATGGAGAAGCCAAGTGAATTGATGTTTATGAACTTTGTGTAATTGTAAAAAATTTGTGAATTATATTTTTTTATGTTACTGAATTTTTATTTTACTACTGAATTATGTGAGTACATTAATTTATTGTAATTCACTTTTGTTTATAGGAAAAAATTTCAGAACATTTGCCTGAGGATCAAGAGCGTGCTGCCACTGAAGGTGTTCCCTCAAAAGTATTGGCTCATCTTGATGATGCAATTGAAAAAATTTATGGTCCTAAGAATGGGAAAGGTGTTCGTGATTTCAGTAGTGCTATATGTTCTGGAGGTTTTGGTAAATCCAAACGAATCTTTGGGGAATCAAATAGTGGAGGCACTAACAATATATCTCAACAGCATGTTGAATGTTAGGTACCAGACAAATGAAACAGTAAAATTATACAGATGAAAATTTAAGAATTTGTCTATTATATGTGAACAACTGAATGACTTTCTTTGAGAATATTTACAACTTCTCTCTATTACAAGGAGAATACAATGACACTCTCTCTTGACAAAAGGAGAATACACCTCTCTCTAAATGTATAGGAGAAAACTACTCAAAGAAACTTATATTTTTCTCTCTAGATGGCTTGATTATAAAATGAAAAAGAAAGTTGAATTTATAGCTAAACCTCTGGTACATGAACCATCCGTAACATGAGGTATTGTAACCTTCCTTTTCTCCACCATAAAAAATTGATGGCTTGTAATTAGGAGAACTTTTCTCCATTCATTTTGTTTTTTTCTTTTGTTTATTTATTTATTTACTAAAATTAGCTTTACTAATTTTCACAATCTCCCACTTAAAGCTAATTTTCACAATTTTTGTGGCTCATGTATTCAATAGGCCATATGAGGATCTACACCATTCAAACTTCCCTGTGTTGATTGGTTTTGTCATGGCATCTGCTAGGTTATCTTTAATGTGAATCTTCTGCATATCAACACTCCCTTCTTCTACTACTTCCCGAACAAAATGATATTATACTCCAATGCGTTTTGTTCTTGAATGAAAGGCAGGATTCCTTGCAATGTGCAAGGCGCTCTGACTGTCACAATACACAAGAATCTTCTGCTGTTTGTGTCTGAGTTCCTCCATTAACCTTTGGATCCAAATAGCTTCCTTGCATGCTTGTGTAGCTGCCATATATTCAACTTCTGTAGTAGATAGAGCTACGACAGTCTGTAACTTAGATAGCCAGCTCACAGCTCCTCCTGCAAGTGTGAACACATAGCCTGTAGTAGATTTTCGTTTATCAAGATCTCCTGCAAAGTCTGAATCAACATATCTCTTGACAATAAGCTCCGATTCTCCAAAACATAATGCAACTTTCGAGGTCCCTTTAATGTATCTTAGGATCCTCTTAACAACATTCCAATGCTCTTTACCCAGATTTGCCATAAACCGACTAACTACCGCAACTGCTTGAGCAACATCTGGCCTTGTACAGATCATGGCATACATAAGACTTCCTACTGTTGATGCATACGGTACTCGAGACATTTCTATCATCTCTGCTTCATTACTAGGGCACATACCTGACGATAGTTTAAAATTCATAGGAAGTGGGGTTGAAATTGGCTTACATTCTTGCATGTTGAAACGTTGCAAGATTTTCCTCAAATAATTCTTTTGAGATAGCCAAATCTTCCTATCCTTCTTGTCTCGGTGGATTTGCATCCCTAAAATCTTGTTTGCTGGTCCTAAGTCCTTCATATCAAACTCCCTATCCAACTGTGCCTTCAATTATTGGATCTGATCTTTGTTGGGGCCTACCACCAACATGTCATCTACATACAATAGTAAAATGATGAAATCATTTTCACCAAACCTCTTGTAATAGGTACAATGGTTTGAACTAAGTCTGTTGTATCCAAGGCTAATAATGAAGGAATCAAATCTCTTGTACCAACACCTTGGCGCCTGCTTTAAACCGTACAGAGATTTGGTTAACCTGTAAACCAAGTTTTCTTTTCCTTGTTCTTAAAAACCTTCTGGTTGGAGCATATAAATTTCTTCTTCAAGTTCTCCATGAAAAAAAGCAGTCTTTACATCTAGTTGCTCTAAATGTAAATCAAATGCAGCACACATAGTCAAAACTACTCTGATAGTAGTTAGTCTCACCATTGGAGAAAATATTTCGTTGAAGTCAACACCTTCTTTCTGAGCATATCCTTTAACAACCAATATTGCACGATAACGTTCCACTTGATCATTACTATCTCGCTTAATCTTGTAAACCCATTTGTTACCAATGGCTTTCCGACCTGCTGGAAGTGCAACAAGTTCCCAGGTATGGTTCCTATGTAATGCCTCGATTTCTTCCTCCATTGCTATCATCCACATAGAAGCATCTGGATTACGCATAGCCTCCACAAAAGTTGTTGGCTCTCCATCTTCTGTTAGAAGACAATACGCATCATGGCTTGTCATAACATAATTTGAGTACCATGATGGTGCTCGTCTCTGTCGAGTGGATCGACGAAGTACTATGTCATTGGCCTCAGTTGGTTCTTGTTCTTGTTCTTCGTGCTCTGGTTCTACTTCAGAAATATTGTTTTTCCTACAGTTCTCATCTATTTGAACAATGGCTACCTCCTTAATAGTGCTATCATTTTTTGGTTCTTTTTGTGATTCATTTTCTACAAATATCACATCTCTGCTGACAATTACCTTGCGGGCAGTGGGATCCCACACACGATACCCCTTATCTCCATCAGCATAACCCAAGAAGATACATTTCCTAGACTTCTATTCTAGCTTTGTTCTTTCTTGGGAATTGTACATCACGTACACAGGATAGCCAAATATATGTAAAGAATAATAATTAGGCGGCTTACCTTGCCACATCTCCATTGGTGTCTTCAACCCAATTGCTGTTGATGGCGACTGATTTATCACATAACAGGCGGTTTTAACAGCTTCTGCCCAAAAGGACTTGGCTAAACCTGCGGCTCGCAACATAGCTCGTGCTCTTTCCAGGAGTGTCCTATTCATCTGCTCTACTACCCCCATTTTGCTGAGGCGTATGTGCAACTGTGAATTGTCGCTGAATACCTGCTTGCTTGCAAAATGTTAGAAAATCACCATCTACATATTCTTCTCCATTATCTGTCCTCAGACACTTGATCTTCTTTCCCGATTCAAGTTCTACCTTCACTTTGAATTCCTTAAATATCGCGAACACATCTGACTTCTTCTTGATTGGATACACCCATAGCCTTCTAGAGTAATCATCAATAAATGATACAAGATATTTTGCTCCTCCTAGCGACCTCTCTGGCAACTCCCAAACGTCAGAATGAATCAATTCTAATATGTGTTTGCTTCGAGCATTCGATCTGCCAAACGTCATCTATGCTGCTTGCTTGTAACACAGTGCTCACAAAATGGTAAGTTTACCGATTTGAGCCTGGGAATGAGATTACGATCCACAAGAATCTTCAAGCCCCGTTCTGACATATGGCCCAATTTGTGATGCCATGTTACTGTCATTTCTTCTTGGCTTGCTGAAGCAACTGATGCCTCTGCCTCTTGCAAGGTATCTCCCATAAGCATGTATAGATTCGCTGCAATCTTTTCTGCTTTTATTACCACAAGAGCTCCTTTGACAACTTTCAAGATCCCACCTTCGATATGGGTCTTGCAACCAAGTTCATATAGTTGTCCAATCGACAATAAATTCTTCTTCAAGCCTTTCACGTGTCTTACCCCTTGAAGTGAGCGAATAGAACCATCAAACATTTTTATCTTGACAGTACCGATCCCAACAATTTCTAAGTCATGATCATTTCCCATGAACATAGATCCGTTTAAGACAGGTTCATATGTACAAAACCAATCACGATATGGAATCATGTGCCAGGTTTCTCCTGAATCTACAATCCAAACATCTGTGAGCTGCTTGCCGCCTTTAGAACCAATTGTTGCTTCGCCATATAGTATTTCTCCATCATCAGAGGTACTCCCAACACATCCTTGAGAACTTGATCCTTCTGGAACCTTTTCTATACTCTTCTTGTTCCGACAATCTTTCTTGAAGTGCCCTCTCTTGCCACAATTGTAGCATTTGAATTGCTTCCTTCCTTGTGACTTTGGTCTACTTTGGCTCCCACTGGAATCACGCTCCATTGATCTTCCTCTTGTCATCAACAATGCCTCTGCTTGCTTTGAACTTTCTAATCTATCTTCCTTATTCTTGCGCCTAGATTCTTCTTCAAGAACCGCAGCAGCCATGTCATCAAAGGAAAGATAATCGGTCAAAACATTATTAGTCAAGTTGATGATGAGCTGATCATATGAAT
>JASCZI010000444.1:30039-40502 GCA_036250425.1 Stylosanthes scabra
TCACCGAGCAAAAATAATTCTTCCATTAAAGTAGACATCATTATTTTGTCTCTGATGAGTAAGCCAATAATGTTTTCTAAGTCCAACTATAATAATGTTTGAGAGTTAATCGTTATGCTTATGTGTGTAAGAGTATTACTCACTGTTTGCATTAGTATAGCGTTTCATAGTGCCTTTCTTCTTCTTAGTAGGTCATTATCTCTATTTTTTCACAATGCCCCTCTTGTGACATAGTATCCAATTTGGATTATTATTGAAATAGACATATGCCTGTAGCAAAAACAGAGTGCAACCAAACTAGGACCATCAACCACCAAGATCATTGCTTTCACATTCTAAGATTTTTAAACTGTTTATATAGTTTCAACTTTGTGGTTAATTTATTAGTATCATATTAAATATGTTAACGTTTTAAAGGAAGAAAAATATGTGAGAGATCCAAAATTGTTGGGAAGAACATGCTACACATCTTAGATGTATGTGAAAGTGGATGGATGCACTATTTCTTAACTGTAGTAGACCAAACATTCAGAAGCAACCTTCCACTTAAAAGGCAACTTCCATCCATATACGAAGGCCCCGTGAGCAAATTTCCTAACATTTTGAGCCTACTATCTCATCCATAAATGCCTTATTAATTAGCAGTGAATTATAACTAATTAAAATAAAAAATATATTAAAAATTAACTACCAAATAGTTCAAGAAATATCACTAAAAAAAATCACTCAAGTGCTGTGTGGAAGGGACTATTTTAAACATCATAAATACTAAGCAGTACGAACATGAGTACCTGAGTACATTAAGGAAAGCTATAATTAACTACATAATTATTTAAAAACAAGTTTTACCTAATAAAATCCAAAATAAACAATTTAAGATTCTTAAAAATTAATCTAAATTTATTCTATCTCTTCTCACAAAATATCTTTCCGATAATATAACAATTTAGTTGCCAACCAATGCTTTCCACCTAGCTGCAGAACGTGATCATATGACAGATTTCATTGTGGTTCTTGGTCAAATTTGCACATGCCGCAAGTATTCAAATTTTGGAGTCCGAAGGCTACATTGAATAAAGTTAAATAAAATTTCGTTAAAAATATTGAGAAATAAAACGAACTTAGTTACTCACTAATTTTTTTAAAATAGTAACATAATTGATTTAGTGCTATTATATTAAGTTAGTTATTTATCAACTTACCGTAGTAGTTAGGTTGGGTCGAAACATATCTTCCATTGCCATCAACTCAAGTAACCAGACTTGAGAGTTATCACTACCATATAAAATAAAATCTAATTATTAGAAATATAATTATAAAAAAACTAATAAAGAGAAATATCATAACATAAGCTGTATGTGAGCCTTGTCTTGCAATCAGGGATGCCACGAGCATTTTTGAAATGCCAGTTATCCATTGAAAGTTCTTTATTCTCTAATATCTTAGTGGCAGAATATGAATCAGACAAGATGTGATTTAAGTTTAAGCTATGACCCAAAATAAAATAATTTAAAATACGCTTTAATTATGAATGAACTTCAATTAAAGAAAATTGAACTTGGAAGAATCGGGAAAGAATCCATCACTAACCGTCCATCCCATGACAGAATTTTTTTGGATATCTCGACCTGGGTCTGGATAAGAGTCAAGTTTGTAAACCTTTCCCTCATCAATGGAGATCACCATCAAGAACCAGTGGAAAAAATTGTCAATGAGTGGAACATATATCTGTCATGACATAATTTATGGATAGTTAAATTAATAACGTATAAATTAATGCGATAATATCAATTGCAAAATATGTATTTTTGTGAAAGTGACTTACATATTTTAGTGCAGAAGATTTTGGCATCCAAATATCTTTATACTTTTCAAACACTACTTGACGTGTCATGTTTGGATTAAGAGCATCAACCAAATTTTTCATGATAACTAATTAGTTTTCTTAAATTAACGTATTTTTCAACTCACTATTCTGAGGAGTACTTACTCCAAATTGTGGTGGAAGACACCAAGTTGTTATTTTATCGGAGATCTTTTCAAAGGATTCATCGAAAGCACGTTGTGCCATGGTTGTTTTGAGAGCTGCCAACATCAAAATCTGCATAGAAATGAACATGTTTCTTAAGTCGATAATAGTTATATTAGCTACAAGTAATAAATATTACCAAAAACTAAATAAATATTGCACTATTTACTTACATCGGAGTGTATCTCATTGCTAGGGATAAGACATTGAAAATTGGCCCGGGTCATTTCAATTTTTCCATTTTTAAAAAGAGTCTTCCTAAATTAAAAAAATTAAACCAAAGTTATAACCTAAAATAATCATAACAGTACGAAAAACATAATTAAAATTGGCTTTATCTTTGCAAATCATATCCAAAAATTCAAAATATAAATATATTAATTTAGTTTTTAATTATTAAAAATTAACATTATTAAAGAAAAAAATAACATGACAAATAAATATTGTTAAGTCTTCACCCTTCACTTAAGTCTTGGCCAAATACATAGAGAGAAATCTGACAGTCCTGAAGCGTCAACTGCATTTCAGTTGTTTGACGAAATTTGGATTTCAGTTTAACTGGAAGCACACATCCAATTTCTCTCGATAGTAACCTGGGTCCTTTTGAAGCCTTTGGTCTCCCCCTCTTTCGTTCCGATAAAAAATCCTTACTTGAGATGTAATCTTCGTTCAGCACCTTCGTATCCCCAGCTCTAGCTGCTTTTTTTGCCTAATGTAAATTTATTTTAAAAAAATATTATTTATAAGAATTCTGACATGAGAACAAGACAAAGGTGATTAAATGTACTATACCTTTGTACGAAGATAGGTCCGAGTAAAATTCACATTTCCTGATTGTGCTATGATCTCTTCGTCCAAGTCTATGATATTTATTTCACGTAACTTTTTTGCATTAACTAGAGTACCGGTATCTTCAGGGTCACTCCCACCCAAAAGAATATCAGTGTCTTCTTCCAATGGAAGATTATCCTTAGTTATCCTTTTTCCCTTGTCAACATGAACATGTTCTTGAGACCTTTCTTTAGGAACAGTTTGGTTGTCTCCATTATTCAAGACCACAACCTGGAGAATAGTTATGTCGCTCTTGATATTGTTGTACTAGTTTTCAAGGTCAGCTACTCTAAGTGATAAATTCTGTAAAACAATTCATAAAAATTAACGAACATTTAGTTGCAATGTCAGCTATATCTATTTGCACAAATTTACCTTTATGGAGCCAGCAACGTCATCAAGAATATTGGAGTGAATGGCTTTGTTACGATGCAATTGGTTGTCAATATTGATGCCTTAAATGTCACAGTTCGAAGCGATGTTTCCACTTTCCATTCTTAGAGATGGTGTGATGGTTGTCAATGAAATTCACTTAGTATGAAAAATTTTTCAGGTCTTAAATTGTGCAATAGTGATGTCGTTGTCCACTAAACGTGGCAGTTGTTAAATTCCATAATGCCATGAAAGTAGTGGCAAGTACTTTAGCAGTTAAAAGATTTTATTTTTAAAATTAATTATATTTATTTAAAATTATTTTTATTGATAGCATAAGCTACAACAGAATGGCTATCAATGAAAATTTTTCATCGCATATAAAAAAATTAATTTTGAAAGTAAGTTTTTTTTGAAGTCTGTGAGCAAAATTGGTAGGTCAAATCAAATTTTGACTTAGATTATTAACAAATAAAAATAATAGACCTTATAGTCATATCAAAATAATTTATTTTGTTATTATTTTTTATCTTTTCAAAGTTTTGCTCGTATATATTCATATAATTTACAAAAAATATAAGTAAATACCTTTCAAAAACAATATAAGTAAATCTTAGTAAGTTTGATTATATACTAATTTTTTTATAAATTCATTAGCCACGTAGTTATTTTTGGGCTAAAATTAAAACTTAACTGTAGTATTTTAGTCTTTTTTATAATTTATATTATACAACATTTTATTTCAACTAATAGAATAATTTAAATTATGTATGTATTAAGAGAATAATTACGTTAATGACAGTGTTTTATCTAAAAATATATAATAATTAAGAAAATAATTTTATCTTCTTTTAATCTTTTTATTATTCTTCATAGCAATTTTTCTTTGAGCTGTAAGTCACCTAATTTTGGTAAAATAGTTTATATAATAAACTTTGATAAAACCTACTTTTTCTTGCAAGACTAATAATCTAAATATGGAAGTGATATTGAATTTCAAAGACAATTACGTGATTAGGATTTATTTTTTTACAGTAGTGTATAATCTAAATAGTTATAATGGCAAGCAAGATACAGGGTGGGAAAGTAGATACAGTAGTGTATAATCTAAATAGTTATAATCTAAATTGGATTAATGGCAAGCAAGATACAGGGTGGGAAAACAGATTTTTAAGAAACAAGATTGCTAATAGAAGGCATGTTTTTGAAGATCTCAGAGTCACGTACAAACAAGACAGCAAATTCAAGGCGAAAAATATGTGGGAAGAACTGGCAAAAAACAAAGTAGGGAGATGGATACATTGGGACTTATGTAGTGAAAACTAGAGTAAGGAATCAAGTGGTGCTCTAGGCGGGTGAGGAGCTATGTGACGAGTAGCAATGCTAGCGTCTCCCACTAGAAGCTATCTAATACAGTGTCTAATGTTGGGAGACATATATCAATAATGGGATGGATACAGGTTTGCAGTAGTGGACACATTCAAGAATAAAGGAGTCAAGGTGGTCTCAATTACATAAGAGGTACTGCAGAATAATGAAACATGAGATGCATATTCGGATGTATTGTAGGTACTAGAAAATCAACTTTATCTACGAAGGTTGGTAAATTATTAATTACTTATGAGCAGAGAAGTAGAATTAGTATTAGAGCTGGTCTGATTTAATTGTGTGTTGCGCATAGTGTTATTCGACAATTGTTAGCAGTAGTTAAAGTATGGTTGTAATGTAAACTTGGTTGAGTCGTTGTTTCCTCAATGGCAATGCCAAAGGGGAGACCATCGACTTCAACTCTTTTCCTCCCCGTTTGGGTCGAGAATAAACCTAACTTTCCAAAAAAAAAAAATCTAAATAATTATAATTAAGCAGATAGAAAAGTTCGACTATACTTAAATTATCGTCTAAGAAAGCAAGGATTAGCATTTAGGATATAGAGTTTATACTTACTTGATGATGCTAATGTTTTTCATTTGAATGTTTATAAAAAAATTCATATATTATTTTATTTATAAATTTTATTAAAATAATTCAAAGTTGATTAAAATTCTTATCCATACTCTTTGAAATCTCACTTTTAATTAAAAAAATTGCATTACAATTTACATTATTTAACATTTCATTTAATTAAATAAAATAATATAATATCATTTTTCAAATAATGGTGTTTTATCCTAAAAATATATAATAATTATTTATTGAAAAAATTATTTTACCTTTTTATCCTTCTTTGGATTTTTTATTATTCTTCATTGCATTTTTATTTGAGTTGTGATTCACCTTATTTTTGTAAATTAATTGTTAAGGTCGGATCCTCAACGATTGTCCAAAGGACTTTGAATGGGGAGTCAAGGTTCAACGTCCGGGACAAGAAGATGTGCCTTTAGTGATAAGCCCTACGACGTGGCCGAGAGCTATAGCCGAGAAGGGGTTGATGTGTAGGTGAATAGCCTTAGAAACCCAGAAGTAGGATTATGAGATTCTAGGTCAAATAGAGTGGGTTAGGTTAAGAGAATGCGTACCTTGAGGGGGTGATGCCCCCTGCTTATATAGTTGCGGGTAGTTGAGATCTTTTTGGGATCTGTTAAGATTGTATTATATCTTTCCTATTTTAGGTGATTCTTCTTTGTTTGTGGGCCACTTATTTGTGGCCTTATTCCTTGATAATTTGGGCCTTGGAGGCTGGCCCGTAACATTGCCCCCACTTGGGAGCTTGAGGCTTTTGGGCCAAGCTTGTGAGTTATGAATTCCATTTCCCTGGTATCTTCCGGGCGATTTTTTCGTCTGCTTCCAGTTACTTGACATGCGACACTTGATGAGGCAGTTTCGACTCCTTATTCTCCGTCTGCTATGTGTCTCTCTAGGACTCAATTGTTTGGGGAGAGATGTTCCCGTTTCTTTGCTAACGTGTTAGAGGGCAATGATGACTTTTCATTAGCTTTTATGGGGGGTGCAGTTTTCGAAACCATCCCATCAATTGCCCCCTGAGTCCCCCAAGGCGTGTTCAAGAAGCATTGGGGGTACTCAAGTCCTTCTTTCTCTTTCTTCTTCTCCTTTCGCCTTCTCTCTTCTGGGTTTTCCTTTGTGAGAGTTTCTTCAAGATTTTAGTAGTTCTTCATTCTCAGGGTCTTCCTTGATTTTTACAGGTATCTTCTTTCTCCTTTACTTTGCTTGCTCGCATTGTATTACATTGTTGTTTTCTGGGTTTGAGTACATTTCTTGGTTGGGTTTTTTTTCGCCGTTCGTTCCTTCTTCTTCTTCCTCTTTGCCTATTGCTTATTTGGTTTCTTCCCTTCTGCTTTCTGCGTTTGCGTTCTGTCTTCTTCCTCTGTTCTTTTCTTCTTCTGCTTCTTCTCCCTTTTTTTTTGATTGTGGGTTCTGTCTTCCTTTGCAGTCTTAAGTTATTTTTGGAAATGGCGAAGAAGAAGTCTTGTCAAAATGTTCGTGTCCCCCGGGTGCTCTCTGTGATTGAGAGGGAGTTGTATGGCTGGGTTGACGAGGAGATTTTCACCCAGCCCTCGGTGATAGAAGCGGATGCGCTTCCCGAGCTCCGCCGTGAGATGAGATTGACGGCTGATGGGGTGGCCGAGGGGGATTATGTGTTGGAGGCCGCTGGTCCTTTCGACCGGTTGCCCTTCCGGGCTCCTGAGGACAGGGTTCCTTTCTTGTGGGTTTACAGTGAGCTGTTTACCCGTTTGGGCGTTCGATTACCCTTTACTGAGTTCCAGAGGGAGGTTTTGTCTCGGTGTCGCGTGGCGGCTAGCCAGCTTCACTTAAATGGGTGGGGTTTCCTTCGCACCTTCGAACGGGTGTGCTTGCATTTTGGGTTCCGCCCCTCGTGGCGCGTGTTTCTGTATACTTACCAACTCCACGCTCCTCCTCCTGTTAAAGGGTTCATGTCTTTCCGCGCTTATCAGGGTCGGAAGCTCTTTGACTCTTTCGAAGAGTCTATTCAAGAGTTTAAGTGGCACTACTTCAAAGTTTTGCCTTTTCCTGGTAAGCGGCTGTTTTGGTTGAATGATGAAGGTGGCCCTTTTTGTGGGTGTACTGGAATGCTGAGGTGGGGGATTTTCGCATTACTGCGCTAGATCCCTTGGAGACCTTGGCTTTTGATTTCCTCCAGTCTCTTCCGGCTGGTTTGGGGAAGAAGTCCAACTTCAAATGTCGTTGGATTTTGGACCATAATGATGCTGATGTTGGGGCGTTTCTTGGTGTTACTTCTGTGTTCATTGCTTTCGCTTTATGCCTAATACTTTGTTGATTTCTGCTTTGGGATTTTAACATTTGTGCCTTTTTGAAGATAGCCTGCTTCAAGACATGGAGAAACAGAGTTGTTTTGACCGTCTGAAGCAGAGAATGAAGGAGGCAGAAGGGGCGGGTCCCCGTTCTATTCTTCCGTCCTCTAGGGTCCCCACCTCTTCTTCCGGTGTCTCAGCCTCTGGTGCTGTTCCGACTTCGGCTGTGCCTCCGGTCTCCTCCTCGGGCACCTCTAAGACTACGGGAAAGTCGACGAGTGCTACTCCTGTTAAGCCTTTTTCCGTGGAGAAGGAGGAAGGCGTAAAGGAGGATTCGTCTGCTGATCTGAGGCAGAAGAGGCGGAAGTGGAAAGTGTTGGAAGCTTCTGCCGAGGAGGCGGAATTGGGGGGTGATTCCGCTTGGAAACACAAGGTGAACCCTATTGACCGTGCTTTTCCGCCGGACTATAACTTCCGGGCTGCGCTGGATGCTGGTCTCACGAATTCCTCGATTCGTGGGGTCCTTCAGCCCCTGGTTCCGGAGCAGCTGCTCGGAACTACTCATTTTCTTGCTTGCCAACTCACTGCTTGCCTTCAGGTATGCTGCTGTGGCTTTCTGCCTATGTTTATAGTTTCTGCAGTTTTTGTTTATTGAGGTCTGGTTGTCTTGATCTTTGCCTTTTCTTAGGTTGGTGTGGAGAAGACGTTTGCTGCGAAGGTGCAGCTGGAGAAGGAATTGGCGGCTGCTCAAGAACAGATTGAAGTGCTGACCGCAGAGAGGGATTCTGCCTTGGCCGCTCCCCTTCTTCATGCCAAAATTAAGTCGTTGTTGGAGGAGTTGCAGCGTGCTGAGGGGGAGCGTCATTCCGCCACTGCTCGTATGGAGGAGGTGGAAAGAAAGGCTAAGTCCCAGGCTGCCGAGCTTGAGTCCTGCCGTTTTGCTTTGACTCAGGAGGAAAAGAAGGTTGAGTCTCTTGCTCAATCTCTAAAAGGGAAGCATATGGCATTGGATGAGGCTGAGGCTGCTGCGGTTCATTGGCGAGACGAGTGGTAGTCGTTGGGGGAGGAGACTGAGGAGATGGTCCAAGAGACTTTCGAGATCTTGATGGACCAAGTTCGTCATTTGAATCCTGCTATTGATTACTCGATGATCACTCTGGATACTCGCTGGGATCCCAAGGCTAAGAGAAGTTATAATCCAAAGGCGGAGGCGGAGAGTCAGCCGGAACCTGCAGAGCAGCCGGGGCCTGTGGAGCAGCCGGGACCAAGGGCCGATGAGCAGCGTGCGGAGGAGGTTGCAGATGGGGAGGGTGGGGTATGCCCCACTTAGCTTTTGTAAAATTTGTGGAACTCTTTGTTTTCTTTTTGAGTTTTTTTTTTTTTCGAATACTGTTTCTTTTGTCTTGTGTTTGGACGTCTCTGTTTTTTGATAGTTTTTTGGTGCTTAGTGGGGTATGCCCCACTTAGTGTTTCTCTGCTTGCTTAGATTTTTAGAATCTTTTGCGAAGCTTTATTCGTTTGTGTGCATCGCATCTCCCCGGTGATCAGTCCGGGGTGGAGCGGCAGAGTTTGGTTCTTCCGCTTTAAATGTGGCCCTTTGGGTTATTTTTATGCTGCTTTTTAAGCTAAGGGCTCCCAAGCTCTTTTTAAGCTAAGTTTGCTTTTTCGTTTGCGTGCTTTTTATTCTTTGAGTGGCAACGTAAAGCTAAGGAAGACTGAAAAATTTTTTTTCTAAGGAATGAATAAGAAAGAAGGAATTCTTTTCATTAACCTTGACGGCCACTGTGGCCAGAACACTTACATGCCTCATTAAAACCTTTCTATCCTAAAAACCCTTTGTTTTTGGGAAAAATAATAGTTGGGAGGAAAAAGAGGACATGCTGCTACGTTCTTTTACATGTGGTACTTTCTGAGGTTGGATATGTGCCAAGTTCTCGGAACTTGGCCTCCTTCTATGGTGCTGAGCTTGTAGGCGTCTTTTCCGAGTACTTGAACTACCAGGTAGGGGCCTTCCCAGTTTGCTCCTAGCTTTCCTTGGGCTGCATTCTTTCCTCCTATGTCCGCCCGCCGTAGTACCAGGTCTCCTTATTCTAGGTCCCATTTTTTGATCCTTTTGTTGTATTTGGCGGCCAAGAGTGCTTTTATTGCTTGCTGCTTTATTCTTGTTGCATCTCTAATTTCAGAGACTATGTCAACTTTTGTTTCTCTTCCATCTTGGTTTTCTTCCGGGTCATAATTTGATACTTGATGGTCGAATTTCGCAAACCTTAGATCTCGGCAAGTATACCGAATCGTATCAAGTAATATACCACAATGAAGTGGAGTATCGATCCCACGAGAATTAAAGGACCAAGCAATAACTACTAATTAATTTGTCTAATCAGATTTGAATAAAAAACAGAGAGTGTGTTGTAAGCATAAGAATTTCGAAAACTAGTAAGAAAGAGATCAGAGAATTACTCGAGTGTAAACAATGATGAGAAAGCTTGTTAAGAGATCTGGAGATGTTTTTCCCTTGAGGGCCAATGCATACATTCGAATACTAATTCTAGGATTTCAGTTATCAAGCACAACGAATCTAGTTTAACTAAGCCCTAATCTCTTAGTAACTTAGTTTCAATTTACCTAATCAAAAGCTAATCTCTTAGTCAATTAATTAAATAAATAGATGAAGACCTAAATCTGATTCCAATTCTTATGAGTCTCAAAAGTGATCCTAGATCGGATTAAATGTCACTCGATCCCAACTAGTTCTAATCCAATTTTAACCCACAGAATTATTAGTTGCATAACAATTAGCTTGACTATCTCTAGCTAGACCTAATTGGTTATGTGATTCAAGTTCCAGCTAGCATAAACTAATAGATCTCTCAATCTTATTAATCTAGCCCTAGACAGTTAAGAACACCTCTCAGTGATTCTAAACTATTAAGATGAAGGATGGGAATTCGAATCATGCATAGAAGATAACTGGAAATACCTCAATGAATTAATAAACGAAT